>UXGC01000184.1:0-246677 GCA_900480045.1 Eurytoma adleriae | reverse complement strand
AATGGATAGCGCGGAAGGGGTCCACGTCGCGTCACCCAGCCGCCTGTCGCTTGTCCCTGTCCGCGCGCTGCTTCATTCTTTCGCTTTGTGCCGAACAAGCCACAAAGGTTAAGTTAATTTTCAAAAAACGACAATGGGCCGAAAACGTAATAGAGATATTTCTACAAGCAGTACTTCATCGGAGTCTTCATCTGAAGAAGATTTGAAGAGAAAACTGAGGAAACTGAAGAAAAGGATCGATAAGCGACGAGTGAAGCGGTCGAGGAAAGATAAGCGGCGAAGCCGGCGTAGCGAGAGCAGCGGCTCTGAACACTCGACGGTCTCTTCCGTTTCATCGCGGAGGTCTCGCTCTCGTAAGTCATCAGACCTTTTGGACCTCGTCAGTAAGGTTCTATTTATTTACTAGGCTCTAACCTAGATCAATTATCTCATTAGGCTCTAACCTAAGAATGAGATTGCGAGCATCGCAGAATTAAATTAGGCTTTAACCTAAATAAATAAAATAAATAAATTCTATTTATTCGTAGACTGGGCTCTTACCCATGTCTGAGAAATAATCTCAATATAGAATCCCGATTAATTATACTTCTACGTAAATTTCATTTACAATGAAGTGCGGCTCTAGCCGACTGAATTATTTATTTGTTTGGAGAAAAATATAAAATTTTGTTAACAAGGAAAAATCTGTTTTTTCCTTATAACAGGTAGTCGATCTGGCTCTGCACATTCCTCGAGAGACAGGTCTCCCGACAGACGTCCTGTGAAGGATTTGTCGAACGCAGAAGAAGTCCCGCTCAGTGGGGAAGTATTAAATGTTTTCGGGAAACGAATAATAGAAGATAAGGTGTATGCTCCACCCTTGCACTCGGAAATAGCAGTACGCTGGCAGGACGTTATCAAACAAGGTTTGCCTGACGAGGAACGAGAAAATTTAATCAAAAGATATCCCCTGCCAGAAAATTGCAAGTTTAGCGAATCGCCTAAGCTAAATCCAGAGCTGAAAGCAGTCATTCAGTCGGCTCAATTGGCAAGAGACACACGGATTGTAGGGAAGCAAGAACGAATTGTTGGTTGCTTAGCGGCGATAACAAAAGCTATGTCTGCGTTAGTTAAGGAAGGCAGAGACCTTGAAGACCTACCTATCATAGAATGTTTGAGCGATGCGATTAAATTATTAGCTGATGTTCACAGAGATGAGTCAATTATTAGACGCAGTCTAATAATTTCCAATGTTAATACATCGCTCAAAGACAGTTTAACTGAAACAAAAATTTCAGAATTCTTGTTTGGGGATAAGCTCGAAGAAAGCATTAAAGCAGCCAAAGCTTTGCAAGCCACTGCAAAGGAGTTGCGAATACCCTCGAAAGATAACACCAACAAGGACTCAAAAAACTCGAACAACCCGCCCCGTCGCCAGAACAAAGGGAATTCCAAGACGTTGGGCGGGCAGAACAATCGGAAGCAGTCGAAGAAATTCCAGAACCAGAGGAACGATTATCGCCAGAGGAACGACAATCATCACAGGAGCGACAATCGCCGAAACCAGGAGAATCGGCGGTCATACTCGAATCGTCGTTAGATATTTCGGTAGGTTACATAGGTGGTCGATTAAAAAGTTTCTCTATAGCGTGGAAACAGATCACCGGAGATCCTGTAGTACTATCTTGGATTGAAGGTTATAAAATCCCTTTTGCTTCGAAACCTTTCCAACTCTCCATACCAAAAGAGAGAGACTGGACCGATAAGGAGAAGCAACAGATCGCTAATTTTTTAACGGAATTAGAAAAGAAAGGCGCGATCCAAAAATGTGAAACACAAAACGATCAGTTTGTATCTGACATGTTTATAGTGCCAAAACCAAATGAAAAGATTAGATTAATTTTAAATCTTAAAAAATTAAATAAATTTATAAATACACAACATTTTAAGCTCGAAGATGGGAGAACGGTAACGAAACTTATGTCTCGCGACTGTTTTATGGGTTCGCTTGACTTAAAAGATGCTTACTATCTTATACCTATACACAAGATTCATAGAAAATATTTAAGATTTTCTTTTCAAGGACAACTCTATGAGTATTTGGTTCTTCCTTTTGGCTTAAACGTAGCACCATATGTTTTTACAAAAATTTTAAAGCCTGTAATTGCTTACCTTCGTACTCTCGGTATTTTATTAGTTATATATCTTGATGATATTTTAATAATAGCTCTAACTTATAAAGACTGCTTAAAAGACTTAAAAAAGGTAATGGATCTCTTAGAAAAGCTAGGGTTTGTAATAAATTATGAGAAAAGTCATTTAATACCGAGTAAAAGATGTTTGTATTTAGGTTTTATATATAATTCTGAAAATATGACTGTTGAGTTACCAATCGATAAAAGAGAACGAGTAAGAAAAATTACGCAATTAAAAACAGGCCAAAAAATCAAGATTAGAGAATTTGCTAAAGTGTTAGGTACATTAGTATCTTATTGTGCAGCTGTCGATTATGGTTTTGTACACACGAAAGCATGTGAAAGAGCTAAATTTATAGCACTTGAAAATAATTATAATAATTATGAAGGCTACATGTTTATAACAGAAGCAGTTAAAAAGGAGTTAGTTTGGTGGAATAATATTAACTATTTAACAAAAAATCGAATTAAAAATTCATCATACAGCCTAGAAATTTTTTCGGATGCTTCGCTGACAGGTTGGGGTGGTTTCTGTAAAGGTAAAAAAGTACACGGGTACTGGACAGAAACGGAAAGATTAAATTCGATAAATTATCTAGAATTACTAGCGGCTTTTTTCGTATTAAGAATCTTTACAAAAGATCTAAGTTACTGTCAGATACTCCTACGTATAGATAACACGACTGCCATATCTTATATCAATAGGATGGGAGGAGTTCAGTATGAAATATTAAATCAAATTACCAGGAAAATTTGGCACTATTGCGAGCAGAAAAATATCTGGATCTTTGCTTCATATATCGCGTCAAAAGAAAACGTTGAAGCAGATCTAGAGTCACGCAGATTGCAAGAAAATACGGAAATAGAGTTAAATCCTTTTATTTTTAATAAGATAATTTCATACTTCGGAAATCCGGATATTGATCTGTTCGCAAGCAGAGATAACGCAAAATGCAAAAGATACGTTTCTTGGAAACGCGATCCAGATTCTATAGCAATCGATGCTTTTACACTAGAGTGGAATGAGTATTTTTATGCTTTTCCACCTTTCTCTTTAATTTTGAGATCCTTGAAAAAGATTCATGATGAAAATGCTCGAGGAATTATGGTTGTACCTGATTGGCCTGCACAACCATGGTTTCCTCTATTTTATTCGATGATTGATTCGAGAGTAATAAAATTTAAAGCTTCGAAAAATCTAATATTTTTTAGCGAAACGCAGAGCAAGTTTTGGAACAAAATTACCCTGGTGGCCACTATCTTATCAGGAAAGCGCACCAATTAAGAGGTGTTCCCGACGAAGCCATGGAAGTTATACTTTCTTCAATAACTGACTCATCTCATAAACAGTACGAAACATGTTTTAAAAAATGGTGGAGTTTCTGTTCAAGAAAGAAGTTAAATCTTTTTGAAGGAGACGTTTCAATTATTCTACAATTCTTAACGGAATTGTTTAATAACGGTTCAGCTTCTAGCACAATTAATTGCTATAGGTCAGCAATTTGTTTGTTGGTTGGCCCGGAAGTAGCACAAGATAGCAGAATAAAAAGGTTCTTTAAAGGTCTGTCGAATTTACGTCCTTCGAAACCTAAATACGATGCTACTTGGGACCCCAAGATTGTCCTTGATTATTTTTCTTCGTGTGCAAATAACGGCCAGTTAGAACTTAAAGAATTAACAATGAAATTAATCACTTTGTTAGCCTTAACTACTGGGCATAGGATGCAGACATTCTCATTAATTAAAACAGAGAATATTGAGATTGGAAAAAAGTCAATCGATATTAAAATTCCAGATCATATCAAAACGTCAGGTCCTAATCGTAGTCAACCAGTGTTAGTGCTACCTTATTTTCATAAAAATAAAAAGATTTGCGTAGCTACTACGTTAAAAGACTATTTAGAGCGTACTAATCAAGACAGAGAAAATATAGATTCTTTATTTATTTCATATAAACGTCCATTTAAAGCTGTCACGTCACAAACGTTAAGCCGCTGGGTGAAAAATGTTTTAGGAAAATGCGGCATTGATACTTGTATATTTACAGCGCATTCAACGCGTCATGCATCTACATCGGCAGCTAGTAGAAATGGCATCGATATTGATACGCTACGTAAAACAGCGGGTTGGACAAAAACATCAAATACTTTCGCAAAATTTTATAATTTAAAATTAGTTAAAGAAAAAGATGCTTTTGCTAAAGCTATATTAAACAAATAAGTGTTTATGTTGCTTAAAATTGTATTAATTGTGTAAACAAATAAAAATCAATTAAAAATGAAAATTACTTAACCATGATAATTACCGTAACGCGCGTTGAACATCTACGTTGTTGATCATGAGGAAGAGGCGTGTAATACAATTGAATGATTAAACGAACTTACTTGTAAGTGAAGTTCTATCATAATTGTATGAAGCGCCTCTTCCGAAATGATCAACAACGTAGTTTCCCTCACTCCAGGCCGATGCCCACAATTTTTCAAAGCATATATGTAAAAAATGGATAGCGCGGAAGGGGTCCACGTCGCGTCACCCAGCCGCCTGTCGCTTGTCCCTGTCCGCGCGCTGCTTCATTTCTTCAAAGCTTCATCGTAACGCTGATAAGGGGGTTTCAAGGGCTATCCTTGAATTTAGGGATTATGCATTTATTTGGGTGGGAGCTGATCATTTCGGAAGAGGCGCTTCATACAATTATGATAGAACTTCACTTACAAGTAAGTTCGTTTAATCATTCAATTCTATAAAGAACTCGATAAATGTTCTAGTGAGTCTATTTAGCGATCCGTAATTCTCCGTAACTTATGCAAGAAAATTTTTTCATTGTACTAAAGCGAGGGCAATAGTGAAAACATATTTAGTGAAACATCATTACGATCAATCAAGAGACTACTTACTCAAATAAATTAAAAAAAATTATTCTTGATATGATGATTTCACTCTTTGACGTTATAAAAATTGCGTAAAGCGTTGAGTCTTTAAAATTTCTATTTCAAAAGCAAAATTTCACTACAATTAACGTAAGCTCAGAAATGAAGGAAAGGATCCCCCGCAGCAACTCGACAATTCTAATTTAACGCAATTTCCTCCGGACGAAAGAAGAAAGTCACCGGAGCAGCAGACGCCCCGCGCAATAATGAAGCGGGAGGAAAACCGGGCACCAGTACGCGTTCCGCGCGAGCAGCTTTAAAATATCCCTCATCGCGCGTGCACACCCAGCGCCTTAATCTCCGGCCCGTGGTCTTTCCTCTCCTTTTTTTCGCGGAGCAACTCGTCTCTCTCTCCCTCAGTTTCGCGCGAGGACGTCGAGCTTATGAAAGGACGTCGACGGCGGGACGCGAATAACCTACGGGGCGGCGCGCGACTGGTTGCCGCGCGCGCGCGCTCGGAGCGCAACAATAACGAGCTCCTTCTTCTGCGCGCGGCCCGAGTAATATAACTCTCGCGGTGAAGGGGCGTCGGCGGCGGCGGCAGCTACAATTGCGGTCGTTTTCCCACTGTTTCCGTCGCCAGCGCACGGAATATTGCCAGTGTATAACGTTAATGCTCTCCTGCCGCCGCCCTCCTCGGTCTTTCTTACTCTTGCTCCTTCCTGTAAGTGTCGCGTATTAAATTACGCCCGCGGGGAATACGAGAGCGACTACTGATACGCATCAACTGTAATATTTTAGAGTCTAGTTATGCGCCGGGACCCCGTTTCTTTTCAAGTGCCTCTTTCGGCGCCCGGGAAAGAAGTGCGCAGGGACCGATTGTTTAAAACTTACTCTTTGCGCAAGAAACGTGAAATGAATTACCTGGGGATCTAAAAATCACTAGTGGTTATCAGAAATGTGTAATAATTCAAATGTTCACTGAATCAACGCGTTTTATTATACATATTAGAAAACAGTAAATAAGTATAAACAACAAGCTTTCTATATTCAAATGTTGATCTGATAAGTTCAAGTTAGATTTTTATTCTTATTATAAACTAAATATTGCATTTAAAACACTCTCTCTGCTAAAAGAAAGGAAATCGACTTATATGTTTAAAAATACACTGCTCACACTTATTGTTAAGTTTTGCCTGAAGTTTTTATTTTATTGTTCAAAACAATTTTTAAATAATTTTATTACAAAACTATAAGTGTAATAATATTTAAACGCCATTGATGTACATAAAATTTTTATCAGGCAATTGCATCTATATGAAAATTTGTACTAATGTGATAAAAGCTTTTTGATGCTTTTTGAAGAATGAAGCCGATTAAGTTGAAGCGAGTCGCGCCGCGCAGAGCAGAATAGAATGACTAAGTTAAAGTGAAAGCGATCGGAAATCGCACTACGCATTTGCATGTTTCGAAAGCTCGTAATAGCGCGCGGTAATACAATTTCCCGGAGCGCAAGAGTATCCGCCGCGATACATCTCCCATCGGCGATATTTCGCAGCACCACCATCTCCCGTTCCCTCTCCATCCGGAATCGTCGCCCGGCGCACCGAAAGCTCCTCGCCGAGAAATTACTCGCGTCGAAGCCATCAAAATCTCTCCCTCCCGAAGAGAAGAAGCGCCGCTGCAGGTGTGCCCGCCGTGGGGGGAGAAGAAGGGCTCGGGGATAACGCGAGCGGCGAGCGGTTATTGCGAGAATTCTTTCGACGAGGCGGCGGAGGAGGGGGGCGGGCTCGGCAAATCGAAACCCTCGGTATGTATCCGCGCGCCCGGAACGAGACAATAAGTGAAAAAGACAGTGGGAAATCGGCGCTCGCGCTCGTTCGGCAGAGGCGGAAGAAATGAAATATTCTCAAACATCGCGAATTCCATTTGGATTTCCATGCGGGGCGGCCGCGCCGAGCGCGCGAAACGGGCCCAATATGTTCCTTATTTCGCCTTTCGAAATTTTACGACGCGCTTAGAGATATAAGGGAGACGGATGAGATTTTTCAAAGAGCCAAAGGCAAAGAGAGCGGGAGAGGGAAAATTTCTTTGTTCCCGGAATTTATGGAGTCGTATCCCCGTGCCTTGATCCCCGGCCCTCTTGCTTCGCGCGCGCGCGCCCGCGCTTTGACTCTTTGCCGCGGCTGAACTATAACGAGGAGCAGGCTTTTGACGTTTTCACCTCGCAGCGTAAAAGCTTGCACCCTTTGTACTTTTTTATTTTCCAAAAGTTCGCTTTCCTTTTCAATTTCCTAGATTCGTATCATCGACCTCGATTAAGCGTAGCGCGCGTAAAATTTCATCGCTGTTCACACACCGGCCCATTCGTTCGCGTGCAGGGACGATAATTTAAGTAGCCTCCGAATGTAGATTTCAATTACCAAAGGCGCAATAGGAAATGCTTCGTAAAAGAAATGTCCTGTATCCTAAAAGAAATCGTCCCGATTGACGAGTTTTTTCATTTCAACATCAATAACGCCATCGATTACCTCGCGCACCTTGTGTACCCCTCGCTCGGCATTAAAGCCGCGCATACGTCCACCGCAGCGCCGGTGATTTATTTAAAAAGAAAGTACAAGGGACGCATTGAGAAATACGCGCGCACACGGCTCCTTAACAAATGGTCGCGAGATTCAGAGGGACGTGATACATTAATAAAGTTCTCGACGGGATACGGCGCTGCCACCGCGTCTCCCTCCCCCGCACACCGGCAAAGAGAACGCGCGGCACGCACACGGCGCCGGAGGCGAGGCCGCGCGGACGGCGCTGTATATCGAAAATCGCCGAGCGATTTTCAAAGTTGGCGCCGGCCCGCACGTGCGACGACGGCGGACTCGTAAATTTTCGCTGCGCGATCATACGTCCACGCCAGCGACGATTTTCTCCGAGTTCGTTGAAAAGCCACGAAGAGAGAGGCGCAGGTGTTTGTGCGAATGTGTAAGAGCAGGCCCACTTGTCGGTATGTATGTGTACGTGCATACTAGGTAAATACGAATATAAGTGTATAATATATGTATGTGTGTATGTGTGTGCGTGTGCAGAGAAAAAGGAGAATAGAGGCAAAAACGGTTGCAAAGTGGAACGTATCTGTATTCCCCTCCTTAGACAGAGGGGGAGGAAAGGAGGGGCGCAGTACTGAAAACAAACGGCGGCGCGATAAAAGTAAAGGCCCGACGTAAGGGACGCGAAAAAAGGCCACTTGTGCAAAGCCGGTAAACTCGAGATACATCGGTCGAGCGTACCCTACCTACCTACCTACCTACCTACCCTTCTTCGCCGCTTTTTTCTCTTTCTCTCTCTTTCGTTTCGTTCTTTGTCTGGCGGGGGCGGGGGGAAACTAAAAGCCGCCGTAGTCGCGAAAATATGTACTCGCTGCTTCGTTTCGAAGGACTTTTTTTTTGCAAACAAACGAGGACGCTGCCGCCGAGCGACCTTTACGAGCGAATTAAGCTTTACCGGGGAAAAAAGGCGCAGGAGATTTTACGCAAAAATAAATAATCCACGCGGCCAGCGCGAATCCTAGATTTTCCGGGGGTACTAATATTTCTATCGTTGAATTACGGCTAAGCATTATTTACTTCGCCGCCTGTGCATTTTTATCCCGAGCTTTTTATGCGTCGTGATTCTTCCTTTAATGGATTCAATTTTGCTTTGCAAACTCGAGTTTGATGAAGACATTCGAATTTCTCGTGCTTTCGCGAAATCTCGGTCTTCTTAACTCGAATCACCATAAATTCACAATGAACCGCATTCGCGGAATAAAAATGTTTTTTCATATTCAAGTTTACGAAATTCATAAATATTCATTGCAAGTAGATAAGCACGATTTTAAGTCAGCCGCTCGCCGCAATAAATGCGGAAAAAAAGAAGCAGCCCTATTAATTTTATTCGCATTTTTAATTGCTTCGGTGGCGCGCCCTCTAAATACTCTCTTAATTTGACCCTATTATGGTAGACAGGTCGGCCATAATCCTCCGGCAGTTTTCATTTTCCTCGGTACACAGAGCCTTTAATGCTCTGAAAACGAAGGGCAAAGAAGGCAAAAAAAAGCGGCGAAGCATCCCAAACACTCAACCGTCTGAATAATAACGAAGGGGGTAAGTACTTTAAAGAAGTGCCCTCTTAGAATACACGATATGCATAATCAAAGAAAAATATAGCGTCTGAAATAAGCGAGCGAGGTGGATGCGCGCGCGGTCGGCGAGCGAAACAGTCCACAAAGAGAATACGCCGAAGGAAAATCACGTCGCGCGCGGCAGGGGGAGTAAAACCGGAGCGAAGAACTCGAGGATGCAGATCGCATCTCGGTAATGCTGCTTCAATATTGATATGGCAGATTGTTTGCTGCCCGCGGCGGCGGCGGCGGCTGCTGCCAGTCTCTACTCCCCGCCGGCTGAATCCGCATGCGGCAGCCGGGGTTAAACTTGCCGAGCATGCGAAAGACGGCCGGGCGTCCGCCTCGCGGCTCGCCGAGGCGAAGGTCTCGGGATTAAATAACCGAACCGACGGCTTTCGCCGCTGGATGATCGCCACGGTCGCTGCAGGCTGTAAGGCCGGACGATCGAGGCTAAGCAGGCCGCTGCTGCGATGTTTGCTGGATCACCGCGCGATGCGTGTGAGCCTCGGCTGCTGATCCTTTAAGGCAGCTCTGGCACGTATGGTTTGGTATATTCGCGAGAGATATTGATTCGTTTATGTATAAACTGAGACGTGAAAAAAGCATCTGAAATGTTAAAATAATAATTGCACGCAATAGTATGTCCAATAATATTGATTTTGAAACGAGTATTTTTAGTATGACTGGAATCCACAAGTAAAAATCTACAAATTCTTATTTCAATGCGGAAAATTTAAGTATTCATCAATTGAAACACATCAATTCCAAATTTTGAAGTTAATCAGCATTTGGTTCTCAAAAATATATTACTACTTCACACTGAAGATCAATATTTTAAAAAACTTAATTATCAAGAAATGTTACCCATTTAACGAAAAGAAAGTTACCATTATCTCGTTCGAGCAGAATGCGAGACGGAAAGTACTTTCGGAAAGCAGATTTAGCGAAAGGCTAACGAAAATGGTGCAGACTTATTTTGAGGATACTCCTTGAAGGAAGCGTCAAAGTCTACAGCAAGCCGCGCTAGTCCATCGGAGAAAACCACAAGGTAAGAGATGTTACTGCGCATTACGCCTGACCGCCCCTAACTTTCCCCCAATCCTCAGAGATCGAGTGCTCAGACCAGTTGCGATGGGCTTTGGAGGACTCCAATTTCCAATCTCGAATCCGAATTGGTTTCGAACACGCGACCTTCGAATTTCAGTGACCGGCGCTTACTTGCCACTTGGCCATCCGCTGTGTTGATCTCGCAAGCTCCAATAGCATTAATTCCCCAAAGTTTATTTATTTACTCGTACAACTCCGTCCAAGTTTATCGACTTAAAAATCAATCGAATTGCATTCGTAAAACGAAGAAGTAAAATGATCGACGATATTTATTTTTCACTAAATTATATGGACAGTATGAATAAAATAATAATCTTTTTCATTATAGGTAAGGCAAAGGAGAATAGATCATCAGTGGGTAGAAAAAGAAAGCTTACGAAAGTTTTAATTTCGTTTAAAATTTTTAATAATACGCAATTAAAAAAGTATTAATTATTTCAATAATAAGAAAAGCTTAATTATAATTAATATCGTGTAAATTAACATCACGTGAAAAGAAAGCAAAAAGGAGCGACGTAAATAAGCGCCTTTGACACCGTAGCATCTCAGCGCAGCCGAGCAAGTAGTAAAGGTCAACCGATCCCCGGCACTCGGCGAAACTCTCTCGGCAGGGTCCTCCGCATATATCGAAGCCGGCGCGCGACTACTTTGCGCTGCGGCAAAGTCTCCTCTTGCCGTCGCGAGCGGCCCTTGCGGTCTCGCCGAGGCGGAATCCGAACTCCCGCGTAAGCACAAACGAGCAGTCGGAGATGGACTCGGCCGTCCCCCGGCCTGGCCTCGCGCGGGCGCTCGTTGCGGTGCACGGACAGATTGACGGACGCCCGGCGGTCCGTGACGGGCGACCACCTGACATCCTCCGTTCTCCGATCGGGCTGACGCGCGTGCACTCACACCCGAACCCGCGGGCGCACACGTACACACACCCGCGCACGGGCACAGGGGCACCCGAGGATCCCGCGGGCGTATGTGCTGATGCGCCGACTCCGGGACGCCGTCATTCATTTCGCGTGTCTTCCGCCGAGACGCGAGAGAGGTGGGACCCGCCAGCTACCGGCATTGTAATTCCGGATTATCCGAGCGAGCGCGAAGAATCGACCTGATCAGCGGGTTTTGCGGTCGGCCAAGTGATTGCTCCAATTTTTCTCCTTCCCTCGTTTTTTTACCTTCGAGCTTTTTCTGCTGTCTCGTGGGATGTCAAACTCTTTTACGTACTTTATTATATTTTCTTCTTGTTTACGATTTGATGGTTTATGATGTGATTGTTGTAGTCGTTCTTCTACGTTTATTTTATTTTTAAATCCTTTTGTAGGGAATTAAAAATCATTTGATATAGTTTGATATACTTTGCATCTGTGAGAGATTTTGCATAAAATGGAATGTTTGCATGAAAATAATAAATCGTAATGTTCTTTAGAGCTATTCCTGCTAAAAATAAATATTTCAAGTGAACGTAATGCGCGTGTAAAAGTACATCTTCCGTTTGCAAGTGCTCGCAGGCTCTTAAAATAAGTAAAAAAATTTCAAAAGCTTATCGGGTACACACGAGAATGACAAGAATTTAATTCTGCAAACGCGAAACAAAAGCGCGTAAAGCATGTACGAATGAAATTTCGTAGCTAAATCGCGCAGGGATCAAGGGAACAAAACAAAGATAAATATAAAACAGGTCTGCCAGGAGTACTATGAGAAACACGCTTTGTGATGAGTATAAAATTCTTTATCGATTTTCCCTTAATGCTTTTTTCAATTTTTTATCATAAACGCTTTACGTTATTGTGAAAAAAGCTTAGGCATAGCCTTTCATTCTTTTGTAATCAAATTTTATTCAATGGACTATTTTTAATTTAATAAAAAGATCGTTAATTCATATGTATAGCCATTATGGTGGGATATCCAAATATTAAATTATGAAGTATTCGGTAGTTAAAGTAGTTAATCACACTTCCTTCATGCAGGTTAATAACTTTAAAGTACATTTTAAAAAGTTAAGTCAACTTGCAAAATTAACGCAAGTATCAATTTGGAATTAAGGTAAGTTAATATGGAACGATAGATATTTTACGATTTGAAATTCTCGCACTGGTATTCGTATACATTCTCAAGCACTTGAAATTCAGCGTAACATGACTGTGCAATTAAACATGCAAACTAGCCTTCGGCTGCTTCTGGGCCACATCTGTTCTCCTTCTGCTTGCATCGAATAATCCCTGACATTCTTGCAATTCACGCGGCTTGCCGCACTTCCTTTCATAATTTTATCAGAGCAATTCTTTACAGAATTAAAAAGAAAATAGTTTTTCAAATAACTCACAGTTTTTACGAAAAGTTAGTATATCATAATTCAAAGTCTTTCATTTTTTATTTATCACAATTTGTTTGCACTGCAACAAGTTTTCAAAAATAAAAAGAAAATAATTTTTCGCACACACAATTTTTAGCTAATCATTCCTTTTTAAATGGCCACAATTTATTTCCTTCATAAAATACTTCCAATAACATTACAGTATTCCAGTGACGCTTCCGCAGATTACAAAAAAAAATTCAAATTAATTTTCCAACCGAGCGAGCGTCTAACACTGCACCCCAAAACCGCGCACTAAATAAATCCTCGACTAAACGCACCCACGCGTGCGGCCGATCCTTATTTTTCCCAGCGCCCGGGGCCGACAACCTAAAAAATCCCTGCGACCTAATTTCCGGGTCTCTTCGTTCCCGCTTAGCTTCAGCGAGCGTTAATAGCCTCGCGTCGGCCCGGCGCAAGCGAGTTACGAATAAGCCGGCGGAATTGTTGATGCTCCCGTTCCCCCCTCGCCTCCCCCGCGAGCTTCTCCTTTTCTTGCCCGCAAAATCGCTCCGTATGCGCGGCGCTGCCGCGGCATTCTCTCGCGTGCCGGACCCGCCGCAAAAGCGCTATCTCGCGCGCCTTCCTTTTTTTGTCCCGCGCCGCCCCCTCCTTTATCTCCCTTTCTCTCGCTCCAGTTCTTTTATTCCTGCCGCCGTCGCGCCCTTTTTTTCGCGTCTTTGTGCGTCCCCTTTCTTCGGCCGGCTTTCTAATTATTGCTATCTCGCGGAATGAAATTACTGGCCCGTTTACCAGACGGTTTTTCCGTTGATACTCATTTAGCCCGATTATTAACCGCTCCGCTTGCGCTCTTTTTTTTTGTTTTCAGTAAAAAAAAATGTTAACTATTATCGCAAATGCACTGATAATGCATTTTATGCACTGTAACCGGAGCTTTGCTGCGGATGTTGAAAATAGCGCATTCTATTCTGCAAATGAATATAGTATGTGCTGTGAATGTGAGTAAAATCCCGCTTTTGCGTACGATGTGTATTTGTTGCTTTTTTTAAAATATTATATTACATATTCAATCAAGCTTGAACATTCGATTCCTCTCTTGTACGCATCGTTGAAATTCGCGTAATGAGGCGCATCGTATATCGGGGAAGCGGTAAAAATTTATTGAAATTAACCCCGGATATTAATTTCAACGTCGATGTGATTTAATTAATTTGATTGATTACCAGCAGTTCGGCGATCGGCAGAGAACAAAAAGGAAGAGTTTTTCGATTTAATGAAACTTTTTTCTCGTTTTTCCTTCCGCGAATTCTTTCTGCAGCGAACAATCATTCATGTTAATTAAACATCACCTGATATATATCGAGGATTAATACAAGTTCGATTTCCTCTTCCAATTAGGTATATTTCTCTCATTTTTGCTACATTTCTCTGATTTTACTATTATTCGATTTATTTTTACCTTTAACTACGGCGTATCTATGAAATCTATTGAAATCATGAAAGTTGGGAATGAAAGTACAATATTCTCTTTAAATTTGTGAAGTCTCATTTAGCCGATGTGAATAAGGACTTTTCATCAGTCAATAATATGTCATTTCATTTTAATTGCTGACTACTCTTACTGATTACAATTTATTATTCAATAGATTACTTGTAGTCTGTTGCAATTGATGAAAGAATTATGATAGCTCAACTTTTGTGATTATATTCGGAAAAATCAATTATTAAATTAATAATGACAATTATGATTTGAAAACAAATATTCCAAGTTGATTAAATAAATAATTGGAAAACTCACTTAAAAGTGGTTTGTGGATACGAAAAATGAATAACTTCTCCGCAACTTCTCAGCGTTACAATGCACTTCGAGAAGTTAATGAAGGCCAGAGAGTTTCCTAATTATGCGGATGATGTTACATCGGTTTCGATCGTAACAGATACTGATAGACCGTTCATTGTCGTTGACCTGGATTTCTCGAAAAGAGCCGAAGCTCGCAGGCGCGTTGTAAGGTTCATCTTTTCTTGAAAGGAAATTCAGTCTAATTAACTTCTGCGTGGACAAGCTACGCTTAATTAGAACATATAGTTTGATCTAATCATTTAAAACTTTTTTATGAATTATCCTTCGTAGTTATTGCACCCTTATATTAAATGAGTAATTAAATCCATATCTGAACATCTAAGAATTCTACTTCGAACCACTTAATTAAATAATTAATAGTTTATTAAAACACTATTTAAATTTTATTTCTCAAAAATTACAGACTGCGGTGTTTGTTTTAAAAATACTTCCCCTTTCACGAATATCCTTTGCAACACATACGTTTTGACAATTCAAAAGTAAGTGACTTGCGAACGGCACTAAATGGAAATTAAAATTCGGTATCAAAAAGAAATTTAAATAAGGGGAAAGCATTTGAACGTGAAGCAGCGAGAGGAAAAAAATCCAAGCAATTTACAATGAGCACGTCCGAGAGCGAGGTACACAGTCTCCGTCGTCGGCGAAGAAGACGCGAACGTCAGCATCGTCGGTCGAGTTGTTAAGGGGCCGAGGCACGCGTGTTCGCCGAAATGAGACAGGAGCACTCTCCATTTCCATTTGACTCAATACAAATCTTGTCAGCGGAATGCCAGATGCGCCGCCGGCCGCAGAGCGGCATTCCGCCGCGCGTCATTGCGGCCCCGGATCCGGCCGTGTTCGCACCGCGATTGCCTTCGCTCGCATAATGCTCGGAATTAGACGCGACATGCGCCTCCCCCGAAGCCTCGTCCAGACTCCCTGGCCTCGCGCTTAATTGCGCCTCCGCCGATTTATAAATTACCGAGGGTCTTGTCCGTCCGTAGCCGAAAATTACATCGCTCAAATCGACCTAGCAATGTCAGTTTAATTCATTTTTAAAGCCATTTGATGAGTTTTTTTTAATTGTCTGCTCACGCAGAAAGTTTTGTATCTGTCAATTTTTTTATCGTGGAAGAGATATTTAGATTCGGAGATTGAAAAAAATATACTTTTAAAAATGTGTTCTTTATATTTATTTATACTGCAAGTATATGCACTTAATTATTTTTTAAACAAAACCTAAAAGCACCCAGAAACATAATTTATAGAGCGTTTTTCTTAAGAAACTTGTTTAAGAAATCTTTATAAATTTTTTAATTAAAAATTCAAAACACTCCACTTCGCCTTGAGCAAATCCGAATTCAATTTCCAAATGTTCATCATCCCCGCACTTTAAAATGTAATACGATTTGCGGTTCTCGGGATTCGACTCCTTTCAAAACCGATTAAAAGTAAAGGGCGAAGAAAAACGACGAGCCCTTCATCCGTTCTCGAGCGAGAGTCTCTATCCCTCTCTCTCTCTCTCTTCCCCCTGTCCCCTCTGCCAAACTACCGCAACTAATTCAAACTCCTCGCTTTCGATACGCCCGATGAATTTTTTAATAATCCCCGCAGCCGCCCCCGTCCCCTCTCTGCCCCCGCGGCTCTCCGGCAACGAAGAAAGGGCGAGCTGCGCGCGCCGCTGCGCTCGGCAAAATGCTTTTTGACAAATAACTCCAATTAAAAGAGCCCGCGGCGCTCGAACCGTAAAAACCGTCGAATCATCCGTAATAAGCTCCCTCTCGCTCGCTCCTGCGGGAGCCGCTTCCGCCACGGGGGTGGTACAAAGGAGAGCGGCCGAGAAGGGCCGAGTGTATATAACGCGAACGGGCGAAAGGAGTGGGAAGATAAAGGCGGGAGAGAAATGCAATTTCGAATGGTCGCCGTTCTCGCCTCCGCTGGCCCCCGTCGCTCTCTTCGCTTTGTGCGCCGAGATAAAATGAAGATGGCAGGGAGAGAAAGAGTGGACGCGAGAAAAGAAGCTCCAACTTCGCCGGCGCTGATGCTTGTACTACGTAGCTGTCGCTGCAACTCGGTTGTAAGAATGAATGTTATAGAGTGGAAGTGTGGAGAATAGTGAGAATTTTTAAATTTTGAAAGTTAAAACATTGTATTTTTTTTAAATTTCAGTGGAATCTCCTTTCAGTTTGATTTTAACTAAAAAATCTTTTCAAAGAATTAATTGTTTTTCATTGGTTTTTAAATAATAAAATGAAATGCTGTAGTACCGGTTACAGAGAATCCCTGATGTTTAATACAAAGGCCTGTATTCGTTTGTTTGAATAACATACAATTTGCATTGTTAATACATTTACCGGTCGTTTCATTCATTTATGAAATAAAATAGCCAGGTGTATCGCGATATGTTTAAAAATATCATCATAATAATTATACATGTACAATTCCATAAAGTATCGTTCTCCAATCACATTGAAAGCATATTTTTGCATTGTTAAAAATAATAAAAAAAAGGAATCTCAGCCTCCGCAGCCAGAAACAAAAATAAACCACCGGCAACGTTTTGCAGCGATCAAATCCAAAAACGAAATTAAAAGCTCTCGCATAGTCAACCCCACCGATCTTGACCATCAAAAAAAAAAGAAATGAGTTAAAAACAGCCAACGACTTCCCCCGCGAAAGACGAGCGGCGGCGGTGAGTTACAACTTAAAAGCCTCGTGTGCGGCGGCAATCAAAGCCTCCCTTCGCGAGGGGCGGAAGGGGGTGGGAGGGAGCGGCAGCGAGCGAAATGCATCTTCCCCCGCGGGCGCGCGTTTCCGCGACATTTTCGGTGCGCGCGGGGGACAGGCGGCGTGATCTACCGCCCGCTTTCTCGCTCTCCCGGCCGTGTTCCGACCGAGCCAACAAGGCCGCGGCAGTTCTGTAGGTGGGACGCGGTGTGCGCGACCCCGCCGTAGGTGCGGGGGTGAGGCGAGACACACTCGGCAACTATTTGCCGCCCGGACCCGGCCGCTCTGACCTTCCCCTTTTACGTCTCGCCCCCCCCCCCCTTCGCTCTTTTTTTTTATCGCTCGGACGAGGGTCGCATTCGCGATCGCCGGCCACGGCTTGCATTCGCAATCACCGGGGACGCGCAGTATAAGGGTTTGGATTTTACGCCGGCGAAGGAACGCCGCAGTGCTTTGAGTTGCGAGAACTGCTGGATTGCGAGTTGGGTGCGAGAAGTATTTACACGTTACTTGAAAATGCATTGTTGCAGGTGGTGTAGAGGTTGTATGTGGTAGGAAGGTATAGTCGGGATAATTACTATAAGTAGGTATCAATTGAAATTTATCTACGATTTTATTTATTTTTGTTTAGTTAGTTTTGCAAGTAAATTAATGGTTACTAAGCAATCCTCATATTTAGTGCGTTGATTGATTTTTTACAAAAGTTTCGATATAAATATTCCGTGTTCACTACATATAAATGTAGCTGCACTGAAAATAAATAGAGAATTTTTCCTTTATGTACTCAGATGCAAAAACCGCTCGATATACTGCGGGCGTATAGACGAAAAATCAATAGGTATGTAAAAGCGCTTGTTGTTTTCGCAACTCACGCACGTAAAAGCTTATTCTACCATAGCCCAAATTGAAAGCTCTTCGTATCCTTTTTCATATGCAAAACCAAACAGAAATATCGCAAATAAAAGATAAAACTAATTGGTTATAATTAATGTTTTTGTAGATGCTAAATAAACAGTAAAGTACATACTATCCTGTAATACTTTGTACGTGAAACTATTTCAATATTTATAATTAATAAACGCCGATGCAAACAAATACCCGGTGCTTCAATCAAATTCTATTTCAACAAACGCTGGATCCGTTCTCAAATTAAAATTAAAAACTTAAACAAAGAACTCGATATCAGCTTCTAACAAAATTGGCATTTGATGCGAGGGTAGAAAAAGGGCGGCGACACATCGCAAATCGCTTTCAGAATGAAACACGGAGCACGGGAGAGCGTCTTGTTTTTTTTCTTTCTCGCAGAGCGAATGAGACAAAGGGGTAAAAAGGAGGAAGCGCGCGGCGGCGGGACAAAAATGCCGCGCAAAGGAATTCCTTACAGCGAAACCTCGTTCGCCAAGTATTTCGCCAAGTTCTCGTTCCCTCTGCAACTCGGCAAGTTTTCGCGTCGGTTCGGCGGAGGGATGGGATGGGTGCGCGCGCGCGGCGAAGTTGGAAGACAACAAACAAAGAACTCTTTTGGCAAGGCGACGCGGGAAAAGTTGCGCAGCCACGAGGGAGCGAAGATATTTGCTGATGATCCTGATTGGGCTCTGACTACCGGCCGTCTATATATAATTGAGACACGCGAGACCGAGCAAAAAACCAGGGGGCGACGAGGGGACGAAGGACAGAGGGGAGGGTTCTCGCTTTTCCGAGAGGAGGCGGTATAACGCCGGAGGTACGAAAGTTCTTTTCCATCGCGAATTCCCCTTGCAAGTTCAAGCTTCCATGTAAATTAGTTATGGAGAATCTTTCGGCGAGCTCGCGGCTCTTAAACTTCAGCGGCGCGGTAACTTTGCGCTTCGCCGCGGCGAAGTTGCCGCGAAAAAAGTAATCGAGTTTGCAGTTAATAATTCGAAGACCCCGCGGAGCTCGCTCGGTTTCGCAGGCGGCGTCGCGCGTCGTGCGCGCATAATTCGTAATTAGGCTGATTGCAAAACACACGTGCGCTTGTAATTGCTCGCTGGCTTTCGCCAGATTACGATGATACTTTTTAAATAGCGCGCCTCCGATTTTACCGACAAGCGCGTAAATTATCCCCGCTTCATTGGTCGTAAATTATTTCAGGACGCGAGTCTACCAGGTTTAATGAATTTCAGTTCAGCGAGCGCTGCCAAAGCTCGCCGCATTGTTTCTTCGCGAAATTCACGCTTCCGCGAAATAAATAGCTGCTTTTATTATTCGTCAAATTAAACTCGTGTATAAAACTAAGTACGAAGTTATTCTCATCATCCTTTCGAATAAAAATAGCGGCCAATTCATTGCCACGTAGTTTCCTCGAAATATGATTTGTTGTTCCAGTTCGTAATTTTTTTATTTAAAAATAAAATCCTTAATCAATAACATTAATCTGTTCCGCGCATCCTGAAAACAAAAGAAAAGTTTTTAGATCTGTGGAATTCTGAAGAATTTTGAGGTATTCTGGAATAGATGCACTCACATACACACATTCATACAGATATTTTCAAAAAACAGTAGAATCTGATCCTCATCAAAGAATCTTCTTATTACTATAACAATGCTTCGTCCAGGAGGAAGTAAAAATATCCGAGCATTCTCGACGTGCACAATTAGTCAAACAATTCAACGCAACTGTCCCTTGCTGGGAGTAGCATAAAACTGCGAGGCGATTCGCGAGATTCCGCAAATTCTGTGTCGCCGAGGAATTCGAGTCGACGGAACTTCGCAGCGGGCATAAGTTCAATGAGGCGCTGGCTTCGCGAGGGCGGTATAATAACGTCGCTCTCGACGCATGAATGGTAATTAAATCAATTACAGACGAGGCGCGCCGTCGAAATCAGTTTCCGCCGAGATGAGGCGCGCGTGCCCCGTCGCGCCACCCGCGCACACGCGCGTGTTATGTCCCTCGCCCCACCAAGAGAGAAGGAATGCCGTGGGCACACGCGGATGCAGCCGAAAGTTGGCCGTCGCGGCGAGCGGTCATTCGAGGAGGGAGGGGATTTCAAATTGTCACCAGACAAGCGCTGCTACGCGCGTCTGCTTACAGATGTAAGTATGTAAATGGAGGTGGGTGGCGGTACGGACTAAGTCCATATAGCGGCGGCACGTGGAATATTCAATGAGCGGCTGGGAAGAGAGCGATCAAATCGCATCTGCATGGATTCGCTCTTTATTTACCCCATGGTGAAGTCTCAATGCGTGCAAAAATTTCATGTCGCCTTTTTAAATTTTTAGTTCGTTTACTAAACGGAACGTTAAACATATTTTAGTTAACATTAATTTATGAAAGCGAGTACTATTCTAATTTTAGTGACATTTGATGGTAATAAGAAAGTACAATTCTGCTTGTCTACGATTAAACGTAATTGATTTCAGATTGGCATTCAAACTATTAAGAAGACACAAACAAAAGTTGGCCCGCGAATAAATTTCAATATTCAATTTTGAAACGATTGCCTCCTAATGAAAAAGAGCCTTGGTGCGAGAAATTAGATCATCTCAAAAAATGGCATTCCAGCGCTACAAGTAATATCGCTTCTGAGAGCGCGCAACGAAGTCTCCGCGATGAAGCAATTACACCCGGCAAATGTGAAAAAAAAAGAGAGAGACAGAGTCCACACCGTCGGAATCGCGCGGGGATCATTCGGTCCGGTGCGCGCGGGGGAAAAAATAAGCCCGCGCGACAATGAATTTGCCGGGGCGCGGCAATGAATGCACATCGCTCGAGCGCGCGCCGGGCAAATCATAGCGCGTAACATACATTACTCGTCGCAGTCGCAGCCGGCAGCAGCCGCCGCCGCCGCGTAATTTCATCGTCATAGTCGCCGCCGCCGCCGTCGTCGTCGTAGTCGCGGCCCGCCAAATTTATTCATAGCGCGGCTAACCCTGTTACAGGGATTTACCGAGCGCGACGCGCGGAGCGGCGAGGGGATAAAGAGTCGTTTCTCATCGGAGCGCGGCGTCCAACTTTAGTGATTTTTCACCGCTCTAGTCCGCGAAAAATTTGCCATTCGAATGTGATTCCCCCCCGCCTCTCCCCCCATTCCGCAGCCTACAGTAGCTCCCGCTTCTTGTCTCTCTCGCTCTCTCTCTCTTTATCAACGCTAATATATCGGCGCGCCATTGTGCGGGGGCGTAACGACCTTTTCGGAATCCGTCTTGGCCGGGCGCGCGGCGTGAGGGATCGCCTTCGGTCTAATGAAAATGAAAGCGACTGCGACGCACGGCCCCGACTCGGCGGCCGGCCGCAAGATGAATTTCCGCGTCGCCGACGGTGCACGTGCGCGTGCCCGCGCGCGACTCCCGCCTCGCTTCGAGAAAGCCCACCTGGAATAATAAATTGCCCCCGCGCGATTATACTGTAGAATTCGCTTTGTTGCTTTTCTTAATCCCGCCCTCGTGACGATTATTAATGTAATGGGGCCGGGGGAGGAGGCTCCGACCGACGCCTGACTTGTTGCACACTCCGGATCGATACTAAAGTTTATCTCTCGTGAACTTACAAAATGCAGAGGCTCTTTTGCATTTTTCGTTAACAGATACAGTGCACGCGCGCACATTTGTTCCTGCAAATCTTGTTTATTGTTAATTTACCACTATGAAAAGTTACACCTCATGGCGAGAGTGTAGTATTAGTTATAGAAAAAATCATCAACCTCTTGCTCAAATGAAATAATAATGATCACTCTGACCTTCCATCAGAAGATGATCATATCAAAATAATATCGATTCCACCATGACCATGACCTACTATCAAAAGATGGTCACATCAAAATAACATCGATTCACTCAATCTTATTTTCTCAACACATCAAACTGTCAATGAATGTGTACAAAAATACAAGTGCCAAATAATTCCCCCCTGCGACCTTCGCAAACACCCTTCCTCTTCCGAAAAGACCATCGCGGGTGGCGAATGTCGGCCGCGTCTGGCAAAAAAAAATAAGAAAAAAAACTCTCTTGCAGGCGAGAACGCCACTCGCATCTCCGCGATGGGACATATATTATTCAGGTCAACGCTCGGGGCTCGCGCACGCGATCGCACGTCCGAAAGGCGCGCGATAAAAACGGGACCGCGCGCGCTCAGCTCTCCCTCGCCCTCTTGTCACCCTCTTTAGACCGATGGCGAAATATTATTTCTTAGGGTGCTAAGTGACAGGTCGACGGACGTTTCGGGACATTTGCGCGGGCGAGGGCGAGAGCCACGGCTAAGGCGGCCGAGCCAGTTGTTGTCGGGGGGAGAGCCGAGGTGCCGAATATGTTCCGTCGGATGGATGGACAGGGTGGCTGTGCCCGATATTGCCTCGTTCAATTAGGCGATATTAAAAACGTCGAAGCGCCGCGTGGTGGGCCGGCTCGGCCCAGCGAGCACTCGTCATTGTTTATGGTTTTTATCGCTTTCCTTTATTTCGGTAGAATTCTCGTACTTTCTGTATTAACATTTTTCATTCCCTCGCTCGGTGATAATTACTTTCATAATTAATTATTTAATTTATTTTCATTGTTTGTTTCTGACAACAGAAATTCCCTTGAAAGTATTTTAAAACAATACAACAATCTTAATAACATTTTAATTTAATTTTTTATTAAAATCATTTTTTTCTTTTATTTCTCTTTAGATCAGTATGCATATTTAAACTTTGTGTAATTGGTAGCCTAATATTAAATATTTATGCAAGTAATTTAAATCAACATGAATTTGTACTTAGAATTTTCAGTCCTTGAAGAAAAGCAAGTTTCTTTTTTCTTTCTCAAAAGAATAAAAACACTTTCAGGAGTTTTGTCATGAAAAATAATTCTTTTAGAAAACGTTTTGTAGAAGCACTACTTAAAATTTTTTACAAAAAAAGTGCACATCACGAGAAATTCCCAAGAGAGTTTTTGTCGCAGGAATCTCACAAATACATTTTTCCATATGTGCTTTTTTTCGTTGTAACACTGAAGAGTGCTAGTCTTCGCAGCATGCCTAAAGTAAGCTAGTTTTTCCGGCATAGTGTACATTATTCTAAAATTTCACACAACGCAACGTATAAAGACAAAACTAAATTATTTCTCACGTTACTTTTATCACATTCACATTTAATCCTTCAGTTGAGTTAGCATACCCCTAATCCAGTAAATAAAATTCTAAGTAAAAAATGTGACGAAAAAATCGCACAGTGACATCCAATGACACCGCCGCATACATCCCCGGCCTCAGTCACTCGTAATAGCCAGCGAGCCGTTAGGGGATAATGACCGTAATTTATGCGGGCTCGCGCGGCGCTCGCAATTAAAAAGACACCGCTTACGCGCCGAGCGCGCCTCCGCCGTGCTAAACGGCAAATTAAGTGTGCGCATAGCCGGCTGGAAAAACGAGATGCAATAATTACGCGCGGGGCAGCTCGTGCCGACGCGCACATACATACACACATCGGTCCGTGAGCGCAAAAACGCATCACGGCCCGTAATAAGCGGCGATTAATCACGGAAGGGGAGAAAAATGCGCGCGAGATTTCGGCGGATTTTCGAAAAAGGCCCGACCCTCCCCCGTCCGCTACCTGCGACGATCTCACCGTCATGCGTTGCGCACGCCGGAAGATAGATTGGAAATGAAAGAGTGAGAGGGGGAACTGGGTGCGGGTGTGGGAGGCATAATGAAGAAAGATTTATGCAATATTTACGCAACCTCTTAAATTTTATCGGGACTGATTTATTGGCAGTAGTTTGACCGGCAGGCACTTTTGTTGCCGAAGGAGAGGTTTCATTTACCGAAGGTCTGCGAGGCAAAAAACTGTAATCATTTTGGATAAATTTTTCGTTTGTTTGTAATAATTACGTTTCTCGTAAAGGGTATGCTTATTTAAATGTACGTTAATCAAACAGAGTTTGATTTCCAATCATTTACTTCGTATTTAAATATACTGTAATAAAAGTGTGAACATGTCGATAATATACATCCAATCAAATATTGATACGGTAGTCAAAGGCAAGCGTTGCAAGAAATAAATAATAAATTTTATTATTCAATTCAACATTTCCCTACAGAATAAAAATCAAACCGGCAATAAGAAGCAAACAAATGTTCCACATTTGTAATTACAAAGTTGACAATTCACCCAGCAAAAAATAACTTCATTTTTTCCCTTTTAATCAACTAATGCACCGTCCACTGTACACTAGTGCAGGTTGTTATATAGATGTTAAAACAAAACTCTAGGGCGAATACCGCAGTAATTTTTTCGAGTCCATTATTAACGAAAGCAAAAGAAAAGATTATTAAAAAAGGGAAAAAGGAAAGAATCCCAGCTCATGAACGCTTAGACTCCTTGAAGACGAAACGCAGCCCTGCTCCACCGCTGCGTCGCGTAATTAGTCCAAGACAGCGGGGTGGGGTGGGAGACGAGGCCGGTGAAACTAGATAAAAGGAGAGCCTCCGCCGTCCCGGCATCTAATAAAGCTATCTTTACTCCCCCGCCGGCCTCGCGCCGTATCATAAGAAAGCGCGCAAGATAAAGAAAAAGGCTCGCCGTAGCTTCGGTCCCTGTTTAACCAAGACGTCTGCCGGCGGCGGCGGCGACCAGGGAGACTCCGCGGGATACGGCGGCGCGCGTGCTCCAGAGTAAATAACAAGCACGAAGAGATATAGTTGCGAGCGCGGAGGCTACACCTCCCCCCGCTGCCGTAATTAAAACCGGTCGGTATTTACTCGGGGGTAATGAAGGGGCAAACGCACCAGTTTGTCTCCGTTACTCTTCCCCTCCTTTTCGCACACACCTGCGCACACGAATATATATATACTATATATATATATACGGTAGCAGGGCGCGCTCGCCCGAGAAATTGCCGGCTTGTTCTTGCGCGCGAGACTCGGTCCCCGATGTGTTCCCTTTTCCGGGCCCTCCACCTCCCGCGTACTCTTTTTGCCCGCGGATGCTTTCGCCCAAATATTTACACCGGATCGCAGGCAACGCTGACTTTCGGTTGTTGTGCTTCGCGAAGGCGGATGGGGAACTGGAGGGTAAATGCGATCGGGCTGGGGGCGCCTCGCGAGTTTGGAAACTGGCGAAAATCGGCAGATTCGTTGATTTTCGTTAGCTTAGACTGTTGAGCAAAATTTTAACGAACTCCATGAGTAATAATATTACTACTATTACAATATTGCTAATAAAATTATAAAGTACCTATAATGAGAATTCATTATAGATTGTGACTATGTCGATCGATTGCGAGTTAAAGTAGTTAAAACAAATTTATCGCTGCTTTTTAATTAAAAGAAAAGTTTAAAAACAATGCTTAGCTGATTAAACTGGTAGATACCACCGGATTGATCGATAATTTGTTTTTGATAATACACGCGATAACTGCCATGAGATTAGCAGCCTTATATATCAATCTCATAATCTTATCAAATACACTTTATTATTATTATTTTTTTTTTTTTAATAAAGTGCAATTAAAAAGAAAATTAGAATTGTATCTAACTCTAAAAGCCCTAAATGATCGGATAAACCATCTATCTAGATTAAGACGTCGACATTAAGCAAAATAACAGAAGCAATTAAACTCAAAGAGAATTAATTGACTGCGTTTAAATGAATGCCAATAAAATTATAGGTTTCCAATATGAATTGAAACTCGCAGACAAAAGTTATTACGAAACAATGAAGTGCAGTTTGTTCGGAGATAAGTACTTCAACGATCGCTACTCGGCGAGTCGGCGCAAGAAAATGTTTAAGCGCTATCAACAATTTTAACTAATTCAATAGCCGATAACAATGAAATTCAATTTGCCCGACACTCGACCGGTGAATTCCAGATCGGAATTGTACATCGATGTACTTACGTACTCGGAATATCGTTGAACGAGCCAAATCGCTTTACCGCGCGTGCGGTCGCGCTTTCTTCTAATCGGCCCTTCGCAATTCATTGAATTCGTTAGCCCGCGCGTCGCACATTTAAAGCGGGAGGGGTGCCCGCCGCCGGGCAAAGTGGGGGAGGCCAGAGGCGCGATCCGATTATACGGAGCGACGCCGCCCGCCTGATAATGAGGCGGAGTAATGAACGGGGCGCATAATTCGAGAAACGTGCTTCGAAATTGCGC
Source organism: Eurytoma adleriae (assembly GCA_900480045.1). Classification (NCBI taxonomy): domain Eukaryota; kingdom Metazoa; phylum Arthropoda; class Insecta; order Hymenoptera; family Eurytomidae; genus Eurytoma; species Eurytoma adleriae. The sequence continues at coordinate 220,413 of UXGC01000184.1, read as the reverse complement.
AAACAACGCAACGCCGAATTGTGCCGGGGACGCAGACGAATCTCCGCGGCGCATAATTAACGCAATCCGTTATCGAGTGCGTGGAGCATCTTTCGTCCCCCGCGCTGATTGTGCGAGGCCCGCTTTGTGTGTTCCAAGATCTCGATTTTGAAACAATTAGATGATGAATTTTAAAAATTCTATGTTGCATCTCTTTAATAACTGCTTCTCGCAAAGAACTGAATTCTGATTAAAATATGAGATACTTAAAGAAAACGTGCTTCAATATCAAAAAACTTGATTCCGTTGAAGAAGATTTTTCTTTAAAATATTTCTCTTCGTTTGCATTTTTTCACATTTTTAAACAATGCGAGTCTCACAAATAAATTGGCCATTTAAATGAATGTAAATTAAGCGATTCTTCTTGAACAGTCAAATATTTCGATCAACAAACCTACGGAGTTAGAAATATTGATAAGTGACGTTTCGGAGACCCTTTTCATCCACACACTGTCGCAGTAAATCAAAAAGTTTATCAAAACCGTCGCTGTTATCGCGGAACTACTCCCAGGACAACGCAGTGCTCTTAATAAATTTTCAAGCGCAGCGCCGAAGAAATCCAGGCGCGCAGTACTGGACGCTCTTCAATCATGTCTCTTTTTACGGCTACGCGCGACGCTCTTTCGCGCAGCGAGAGACGCAAAAATCCGCCGGCGAGTCGTCAATCAGACCCGCGGTATAGATACCCCCTCCGCCGGCGGAGAAAGGCTCGGACAAAAGAGAGGAGCGAAAGAGAGCCGGCGTTAGCGCTCCCAACTGGAGCGAGCAGAGTGGACGACCGGCGGAGCTCGTTTTGCATCTTCGATGGACCACGCGGCTGGGAGGGGGGCCAGCGCGGAGGGAGGCGGTCCCGCACACACGCGGCGGTCGCGGCGGATCGACAATTGGACGCTCGCCATCGGCTTGAGCGACAGCGCAGATGCGGCAAAAATATTCACAATTACGTGCCCGCCGCGAGATGTACGCGCGACGTGAATAATAGATATACTCTCCCTTTGGTCTTCGTGGAAGAGAGACACCGAGCGCCTCCTCCCCTCCGCGACTCGCGGCTGCCGCGGAATTGGCACAAGGTTCGGGGCTCTTAGCAGGCGGCGCGACGACCGAAAACAGAAGATTGCTCCCCACCACCACCGTCGCTCCTCTCGCTTTTCGCCTCGGCGATTTTTCTATTTTCGCCCGGGCGCACACTGGGTCGACATTGACAAACGCAACGCCGCTCTTTCGCGAATGTTCCGCGAGAGAAAGACGCGCGCTCCCGGGCTATATATATGCGAGTCGATGAGCGGCGATATTGCGTTATCGCCCACGGAGGCCGCGTGCGTTCCGCGAAAATTTTGCCGTGGGTCGCCCCCAACCCAGCGTATTCGCTTTCGCACCCGGCAAAATGTGAGACTCGAACGGTGCGATTGCTTTTTTTTAGGTAGATTGTTGAATGAAGTTTTCTCGGTCGAAGTGTCAAGTTACCAGAATCTCGGTTACGTAATTGGTTTATGTTTCTGCAGATTCTATAGGAAAATCGTTAGAATCATAATTTTTGGTATGAGTTCCTAGGCTTCATTGGTCGATCGATTGTGCAATGAATTTTGTATTTTTATGGGATTCCTTCCGAGAAAAAGCAATTAATGTTACAATTTTAATCAATGCACGATACCGATACGTATTTTTTTACAAAGAAATAATAATTTATTACGTTGACTGTTACGATTCAATCACTTCGTCGACTTCTATTGATCTACAAATGCAATATTTAATTCGAAAAATTTAATAACCTGCATCTCTAATTATCTACGAGTTTTTAACTTTACTTTTTCCATACTTGCCCGACGCACCTGCTCAAAAAAAGCTCGCTATTTTCTTTCGACGAGCGGCGAAAGCGCGCGGCCGCGTTCTCTCGATCCGCTGACTCCCGTCGCGCACGCGAATAAAGCGAGCCGTCAGCGCGCGCGGAAAGATTGCCCGGACAAGGAAGCGAGGAGGAGGGACGAAAAAACAAAAGACGCGCGAGCGGAACGCGGCTCTATTATCGGAAAGCACTCGTTTTCGAAATACCCGCCTCTGCCGCGCGGCGCCATTTGCAATTCCGAGCAGCGGTCGGCAGCCGGGCCCGCGTCCGCGTAAATATTGCAGCCGGTCCGCTCGCCGGAAGAATATCTTGCCCGGAAGCTCTCCGAGCCAGCGGCCCGTCCCTTTTTTTTTTGATCGCGAAATTCTGGACGCGCCGTGCGATCGGACAGTCCGCGGATCACCGGCGCGCCTCGCCCGGTCATTTGCATGGTGGGCGGGGGTCGAAAAATTTTCGTTGCACTCGAAGGCTGCCCAGGTTTGTGCAGCTGGCAGGCAAGGCGTGAAGTGACGCTGGATGAAAAACGCGGGGATCCCTTGTATTTGGCAATTTTTATGTCTGACGCGTCTGACCGGCGAGGAGTGTTACTACTTAAATTTTTGTAAAATGTCTTCTGTGTAAGTATTTTTAAATTATGTTCTGCACGGAGCAAAATTTTCACAAAATTTACAAGAATTTAAATAAAAATGTACTATGATAAACTGTCCCTGTACGATAACGTTTTCGCGGTAAAGTTATCTCGGCGTATAAACAGGGTATTATTGGGATAACGGATTGCAAATAATGCAAAAGCATGTCTACTTTAAATAAAGTTTAAAAGAAGCACACCTAACCAGAACTGATAGTTACGTAAGGATATGATTTAAACATCAGGATTATTTTTTTCGGTTAAAACGTGAATAGCGAAGTGCATGCAAAATTTTTGTGTTTTATGAATAATAATGTATTCCGAAAGTTGAAACGAAGTCAAGCGAAAGTGACTATGAGACGGGTGCTGTTGCACTTTTCAATTAAAAATTATTTAATGGATTCATCTATTTGCATAACACTTTATATTTTGCGCTGAAAGAAAATGTATCCGGGGTAAAAAACGAAAATTTGAAATTTAAATGCGTACTTCCGCGTTTCTAAAGGCGAGCGGCGAAAAAAAAGTAATTGTGCAGAATGATTTCGAGCAAATAAACTCCCCTTCAATAGAAATAACCGAACAATTACGCTAATTAATGTTTTCCATTCATTTGATCCTTAAGCGGCGCAAAATCTCTGATAATGAGCGCGGTTAAATGAAAACCATAAATACCTTTTCATCAATAGATACACTCAATTCGGTTGAATTATTGCGCGGGCAATTATATCGATCAAAAGGTAAAAAGAAAAATATTATTAATACCCGCAATTATCGATACGCAACGAGGGCGCGTAAACCGCGGGCGCCGCAAGCTCCGGAAGCCACGAAGAAACATGCACAAAATTACGAGCGGTTTCTCATTAGAGAATTTGAAAGACAGAAAGCGCGCGAACCGGTGGGACGCTCGGGTATACGGGCGGGGGGGTGAATAGGAAGAGGAAATAAAGAAGCGCGCGCTCTCGGCGGCGTCGAATAAAAGCGAGAGAGCGGAAAGAACGGAGAAAAACAAGAGCCGCCGGGGAGAGACGCGAGTGCGGACATCCCATTTAGTAGGGCAGAAAGAGAAAGAGGAAACGCGCGCACCGAAAACCCGGCGTTTTACTTAGCGCATAACTCCTTTTCGTGACCCCGATAGAGCACTATATATCAGGGCGAGCGCGCGCGTTCCCGCCGAAAGAGAGAAAAACAGGCGAAAAAGAGCGAGCGAGAGGGAGCGAGTCCGTCGTCCGCGAGGCGAAACGCCCAAAATTGGACGAGGGCCAGTCAGACCCTCTCTCTCTTTCTCCGTTCCGCTGCTGCCGTTTTCTTCGCCCCGTCCCTACTACACCGTCCGCCGAAACTCCGCGGGCTTTTCCCTCCTTTCCCGCTTCTTTTCTCATCGCTATTCTTTTGCCTCGGTCGCGCGCTACTTCGCTCTCTTTCCGGCTCCTGCCTCTTTCTCCCCGACGATAATTTATTGCTCGCGATGTTTTGACTTTTTCTTCCATCGGAGCGGTCGCGATTGTTTTTATTTCGCTATTGATTTTTACGAGATGAAGGGTAGCAAGTAATGGAATTAATTGATTTTTGATTATTTAATTACGAGCTCAGCTGCCTCTGTAAATGGTATTATACAGTTCGAAAGATTTTTATTGTACCGTATTGATGCTGCGTCTCGCGTACTTTCCTTTTTCTACTTTCCCTTTTGTTCGGATATTTTCCGCTACTCGTTCTGTAATTTCATTTGTCAACTTTCGCATTTGCCACGGAAAATAGTTTGACTCTCGCGCAATCTTTCAATCTTTTTCTCCATCTATATATTAATTGAATGACATTTTTACACTCCTGCTTGTCTCGGATACAATGGAGGTGTACAAATTTACGAAATGTTTCTTTCATGAATGAGGACGAAGCTTTAAAAATGTTCTTTTGTACCTTTCGCTTAAAAAATGTAGCTATCAAAGGCTTACTTTTGTCTTATACACTTTTATTTTAACCTTTCGTCTTTACAATTACTTTTGCTATGTAAACAAGATTTGAATAATTCTGCAATAAAACAAAAAAAATTAAATTAAAGCATCAATTTAAATACTTCGCAGATGAAATCCAACTAATAATTGTAATAACAAAGTAGCCATATTTTTCGAGAAATTTTAATACCCTTCTCTGCATGTTAATGAAACTACTCAAAGAACGAAAAGCTCCGCTTCTAAACACACGCGGCCGGATGTGCCGGGGCTCGCAATACCCCTTCTTTATTACTAAAAAGAAGAAAGAAAACGAGAGCAAGCGGAAAATAAAAAAAAAACACGCAGTCCCGACGTCTCGAGAAGGGGCCGCGTCCGCACGAGGGTTATACACGCGCGGGCGGAGAAACGGCGCTCGGCTGACGCATAATGCGCGTATTTCTATACAGGAGGGCACGCGCGCGGCTTGAAAGTATAACGGGGCGCGCGCTAGAGAGAGAGAAAACCGGGATGTACGTACAGAGGCGCCTTTCAGTCTAGTTTCGTCTTGGCTCCCGGTTCCGGGGTGTACGCGCCCGCCGCTTTATATATACGAGACGCAGCACCTGTTACCCTCGTTTTCAAGCTCCCGCAGGTGCCCCTCTCGCCGTCTCTCGGGGAACGAGCGCGCGGCCACTTTTTCCTTCTCTCTCATTCTCTCCCCTTCTCTTCCCCCTCTCCTCCTCTCTCTCCCTCTTTTCGGAACCGATAATGCGATTTGGCCAGGGCCGCCGCTGGACGGCCCAGTGTGTATATTCGCGACTAATGCGCTTTATTTGCGGCGCTGCCGACCGGCTCGTCGAAATATCCTGGGAATGAAGTTTCTTCGGATATACGAGGTGCGCTCTGCTGCTTATGTTCCGGAAAAAATGGACAATTTTAAGAGTCGATGACTTTTTTTCCCGTTATTTCGGTCGAACAGCTCGCGGTCCGAGCGCTCTTTTTTTCGACTACCGCGCTCTCGACGCTTTATAAGCGAGATTTCGCGTTCGAAAATCTCCCCTGACACTGCCTGCACGGTTTTTAGTTTTTAACGATTCGACTCTGCGCGGAACACGCGCTGCGCTCAAGTCTTTTTCAATTTCCATTTTGTTATAAATTGTGCAGATAAACGTTGTAAAATTTAACAATTTTTTTGCATAAAATTTTTATAATTACGTGGTTCTGAAAGCAAACTGCATTTTGTGCTGCGAGTGTTTTTTTTAAATTGTTTTACGCTTTTTATTTTATGCTTAATAAAGATTGTACAACAGCTAGCTTTTAAATTTCGCGTAAAATTTTCAATGTAAAATTAACTGTGAGATTTGAAAACGTGAAATGAATTTAGTCTACCAACTTTACTTGAAAACTGAAAAAGATGTAACACTAGCAGAACAATCAACCGTACAATTGTTATACTCACAGTAAGTTAAAGGCTAATTTTAGCAAAATAACATTTGAACGAAAAGTACAGGAGAGGAAAACATCGTAAACGCGTAGGTCACGTATCGATCTGTCACATTGATAGTTCCGAGGAGCCCTAAGCCGCCCTCAGCTTCCTTTTATTGTGCGCGTAAAGCTCCAATAACGACGTTCTCGAGAAATTTAAAGCCATCATATTACGTGTACCTTGGAGTCGCCGGCGTAGCATCGCCCCTGCGAATCAGCTTCGTGTGCGTGGCCGCACGGAGAAAATTAAGGGAGATGAGGACCGATGTTTCCGTAGGGGTTTTCTGCACATAATACGGAAAATTGATTTACTGCAGTATTAAAGCAATATACTACAGCATATTAAAACTGAAGAAGTGAATTCTCGCAGTAATTGAGTAAAATATATAATAAAAATTTTTTAATAGTGATTAATATAATAAATAATCTTATTTTGCTTTGCACCTTTCGCTTTTTTCATCTAGTTCTAATTTTTTTCTTAGTAGACTTGAGTTTATTTTCACTTGTAAATTTTACAGATTAATATCTTCTCTACGTCGGACATCTAATCCCTTCCAAGAGCAGCCTTCTCATCTACCATAAGACTTGGAGATGACCTAAATACCTAACGAATCCAATAGGCAGACCACGTTATTGATACCGTTTCGATATTTTGCACCGTCAGTAATCCAGGACGAGTAAGGCAGTTAGCGATAAGGGGATGAACTGTTTTTTACGAGCCTCGATTACCACGCGCATGTAAACGTATGTATAAGTGTGCGAATGTCCGCATGTACATACACACTCGGCCGCACACTTGTACTCGCGGCTCCATCCTAACAACCTCGGTGCACCTACCTTTATCTGCGACTCCGATACGCATCTCACAATTATTTAAGACTCGAGCGATTTTTTCGCGTCAACGACAAATATGCCCGATGAGATTCCCTAGATGGGGAACTACCCGCAGTCGTCCTCAGACTTTCCGCGAGCGATAAATGTCGCGCTGGATAAGAGCGGCTATTTTTCCTCTTCGCTCGCGCGGAGAGTCGCCGGCGTTCGTCGCCGCGGAAGCGTTTTGAAAAATCGAAATTCGCGTGGATATGACACCGCGACGGGGTGGGGGCAATTTATGCCCCCGCCGATAACGCTGAGAGGATTACTCGAATTTCAAGTGGGCCAGCCAGGTCGTACATTCGGTCGCGGAAGGTTTTAATGCGCGTGCTTTTTTAAGGAATAATATGTGTTCGCGCACTCGCAGTGCTTGGATATAGTACTTCTGATTCTTAGTGATTAGTAATCCGTTATTTTATATTGTTTAATTTTTGTATCATTATATTTTCAATTAACACTCTTAAATTTTTATTATGATGTACATATACATTATGCTCAACTGGATGTATTTAGGCACAAGTCATTTTTCATTCTATTTTATTTTTAAATAAGTACGAAAATATCGCCACGAGTAAATGCCACTACTGTATCCTACTAAAATGAGTACGTCAATGAACGACAAAAGTAACTTCCGAGAAATTGGTTGATCGCACGCGTCACTCATCTCTAAAAAGAAAACGTTGCGCCTTGCCAATCACCCGCAAGTTTCTGAGCAAAAACTGAATACCCAAGGCGCGTAACTCGCCCCGATGCGGCGTCCCGGTTGCGTATACGCGCGCAAACGAAGACGAGGAAAAAATTCGCGAGCCTCGCGAGAAAGCTCCGCGTAAAAAGCGTAAGGATACGGAGGAAGGAGAGACGGCGCCTCGGCAAAATGGGATATAGTCGGCCGGCATCAAGCCGCAAAATTGCCGACGCGAATATAATCTGACACCTCCTCGAAATTCGAATGTCGCGCGCGCGAATGTGTTCGCCGGCGGGCGCCGCGAGGGGCGGGGAAAGCGTCTCCCCGGGCGCGACGTATTAATGCGAAATGACGCCTTCAGGTGCGCCGCGACAACTCGACGAGGCTATTAGCGGGCGTTCCGCCTTTACTGACTGCGCGGGGGAAAGGAAAAAAAAAAGAGCGAGACGTCGAAGGGGAGAGGAACGAGAAATTCCGGAAGAGGGAGGCGAGGCCTCGAGGGAGGCGTGAGACGCGGGGAAATTCGTTAGCGACGCGCTCGCGCCTGCGGGACTCGGCTCTCTCTCTCTATCTTTCGACTTTCGCTCTCCCTTTGCCGTGCGGCTGTGCCGACGAACGAAAATAAAACAGCGAGCTTTAATGCAAATTGGAAAAGGTATAATTGTGCCACTTTCGAGTGCCACAGGGGAGGGGGGAGGCTTTGAATATTCTATCTGGGTTACGGTCAAACTTGCGATTGGAAGTTGCTGGAGAGGATCTGGCACGAAACATTTGCATTGCGGCAATTCGGCCTGGAGGGGAAAAAAAGCTGTAGTGCATTGCTTGGAAATGTTATGAATACTCTGTATTCATTTCTCGCTTCTTTAACTGAATTTTATTAGAAACACGTTTCCCACCAATAATAATTTCTTTTTTTTTTGTAATTTTAACACAATTTTTTAATAAAGCATTTTAATTGTGTAGCAGTTATTTTTCTGCGTTTTAAAATTTAAAAACTGTATTTTTTTGCTACGTTACAAAGAATTTTTTTATATTTTTTAAAAAAGTAACACACGTTGCTTTGTGTACATTCGTTTATTCATTAATGTTCTCTTTTAAAATAAAAGCGTGTACGTTTCCAAAATTGAAACAAAATAATGCACCCTTTAATACTATTTTATTCGAGGGAAAAAATATTGTTTTGTCTACAACGAGCGCTACGTTGGGGCGGAACTGCACGTGCAGAAAAAGTAAACGAGAATTCGAGCCTACAGGCGCCCCAACATTTTGACTTTCAAAGTGCAATTTCGGCTCTTATCGTTAAAGCCCGAGATAGAAAAGCTATTTTAACATAGAAAAATAACTGTTTTTTAAAGTATTCGTTTGATCAAAGATTAATCTAATGAAGTGACACAAAAATTCAGTAGAAAAAATACGTACAGTCAGACGAGTTAAGGAATACTTATTTAAACAAATCTTTAAGTTAATTTAAACAAGTGAACGAATGATCTTCCAGCGATATTTTGAAGATGGATGAAATGCGTAAACGTATTTTGCAGCATTTACTTTGAATTGAAGAAAATTGAATTTTAAAATTTGAAAACTTTATAAAATTCCTCTGTCGAATTGGAATTGCTGGTATTACTCAAGCTCTGGCACAGCATTCGAGGCAATATTTCGCAAGCACCGAATCTGCACTTGAATGAAGATCGGCTCTCAATAGCGAAGCGCCACCAATTCGTTTCTCCCCCGTCCTAACTCAAAAATATTCCACTCCCCCCTCTCCCCCCTGTCTGTCGCTCCTCAAAAGCCGGGAACTAGAGAAAAAACCTTTCTCATACAATTTCCAAAGAAGTTTCAATCTTTCACAACACGTATACGCAATCGCCGCGCGCCCTCCCAATATCAGCGAGTACACGAGCGCACGCGGCCGTCTGAAATAAGGTTATAAGGTCATAAAATTCTCTTTTACCGGGGGGAGAGAGAGAGCCCCGCTCTCCCTCTCCCTCGTCTCCTCATCAAAAATTCCGTAGCGCGGCCATTCATCTCCCCCGGCCTCCTTCCCCTCGGGTTGCGGAAATCGAAAGCTCTCCCCCGCGCGACGACCTTCGACGAGAAAAAAAAGGCTCTCTTTCTCTCTCTCCTGCGCTCGCGAGAGCCCCGCGTATATCCATAAAAGCGGGCGGCCGGAGGGCCTTATCTCGGCCGTGTAATCTAAAGTCGCGCCCGTAAAGTGGACTGGGCGAGGAGAGCGTCGCCGCTCGGCTGCAGGCGCGCGTATATAAGGTTATGAGGGGGAGGAAATGAAAGTGGGAGCGAGAGGGCGGAAGGCCGTGGCGAATACGTGTTCCGTGTAGTTATACGCTCGAATACTGGAAAAGGGCCGGCGCGTCCGGGAGTTATACAGGCCACCGCAGCGCGGCCGCGCCGTTATCTCTCGGACTGTGAAAACCACCCCCGCGCGCGCGCTAACTCCTACCTCGCCGGGGCGCCTACGTGTGTACGCGCAATTGTCCGTCCTTCTCGCGGCCGCCGGCGCCTGCTCCGCGGCTCTCCTTTATCCTCGCCCGCGCGGCTCTACCTCACCCCCGCCGCCCGCTCGCTCTTTGTCGCCGACGCCGGAGCAACTTTTCTTCTCCCTCCTTACCCTCCGATCCTCGCCTCTCATTTTTTACTGCACTTTTTTTTACTACTTTTAAGTGAGGCGATACGTTGGGACGTCGCCGGGCGCCCGGCACCTTTTGTCACAGTTCTTTGTATCGCTCGGACTTTCTTTGACCCAGTTTTTCAAACGTTTCAGCAGAAAAAGCAATTTGTTAATTCTCACTATTGATCTCCGTTAGCTACAGGCGCCGCGAGTTTATTATTGTTAAATATTGCTAGCGTGAAACGCTTCGACGTTCTGACGAACTGTTTTTTTTTTTTGTTTTTTTAACTTTTTTTTATCAAGCGTTTTGAGTAAAGCTAAAAAAACAGACCGCTAACAATTAATATTCTAGGAAAACAAGAGGAGATCCTATCACTTTTATTTTTCAATTCGAAAACAGGCTAGAAAAATTTTACTATTAGCCAGGCCGCGCGTCCTCTCGCGATAGAGCAACTCGGATAGTGGTGGTGGTCGTCGACCTGAAAACATAATTTTAATATAAACATGAATCACGTATCGCAAATTTACAAACTGCTCCGTATTCCCGCGGTCCCTCGGCCTGCCTATTTTTCTTTCTCTCTCGAGCAGGCGCGCCGCGCGCATATTTCTCCCCTCCTCCCCCTCTTCGCATTTCGCTCGCTTATTTTTCTTCCCACCCCGCGTCCTCCCCCCCATCGGAAAACCGCATTTATCGGTCCTCCATCCCGGGCGCTTTTTCTCCTCGTCTCTGTTTTCCTCCCTCGCTTCGCTCCAGTCCCTCTGTTTTCCCTCCAGCCCCCTCTGGCGCGTTGCGGCTGAAACTCCCGGGTGTCGCGGGGGGGTATATTCGTCCCGCGCAGGAAGCCTGCACTTAACTATCCATTAAACACAACCGAGCGAGCGCATCGCGCAAAATGCTCCGCGCGCGTCGTTATCTCTCCGGGGCCGTCTCCGTCTCCCGCCCACCCTTACCGCGCGTTCGGCTTTATATGCGCGATTCGCTGAATGTACACTGCTCGCGGGATGCTGTATACGTACGTATCCTCGCCGGGCCGACGCGGAGTTTCCTCTTTCTCCGCAGATCCAGATAAAGAGAGGACTATTACGGGAACACGCTGTTCGTGACAACGGCTATCTTTTATCGGCCGCCTCCGCGAGAGACTCTCTTATTTCCTCGCTTTATGGCGACGCTCGCGCGATGCCTCATTCCTCGCTTTTATATCGCGGAATTATTGCTGTCCATGCGTATCCATTAAGTGGCCCCCCCTCCCGTGAGCGACGCCGGGATGCGCCGGAATGAGGAGATTAAGATAGATTCGAGGCGACGACGCGGGGCGCACTTCGATCGCGCGCCAACGATTGCCGTAATGGAACGGCAGATTATTGCGCCTCGTATAATGGATATCTCGCGAGCTGGCCTTGCGCCGCTAGCGCGAAAATCTTTTCTCTCGGGCAATTAAACTCGAGCGACAAAAAAGGCACCCGATGCTGGAGGTTCAGAATGTTCTCGCGGTGATCACCTTTGCTTCCTTAACGATCGAGATTGATTTTTTGTTTTTCAATAAAATTAAATGTTTACTAGAATTCTAGGTTTTTTATAATATCGTTTATAAAAAAGCACGCACAGGAATTACGTTTTTTCGTTAAATTATATAATACTTGCTTTGAACTGAAAAGTTATTGTTACAATGTAATTTAAGCATGTTTGTGGAATTGTTTTGAGCTTTATAATAAAAATCAATACGGTGGTATATATTTCACAAATCCTTTTGAAACAAAAACTTGTTGTTATTGTAAATTGTAAAGTTAATTCAGTTCTCGAGAATTTTCAAACTCGTTGATAAAAAAAATCCTTTTTCGCAATAACAGTATCAAAATAGAATGCGAAAAAAGTAATAAAAAATATGTGCACGTCACAAATACGCAGAGAAAATATTTTTTTAAAAATTACTCATAATTTAATAAATATTACTAAAAACAAGAAGGTTTTTGTGAGAGATTTTTTAAATAATGCGATATAAATTTTAGAAGATCTCTTCTAACTTTGTAGTAATTTTTACCAAGCACGAAAAACAGAAAATACCCCAGTGCCTCTAACATTTATTTATTTATTCAATTATTTTCTAGTGCAAAGATCTTTTTAAAAAGAAAAATATAAAATTAAGTACTAATTGAATCTACTATTTAATACAAAAAAAAATTCAAAAATGCTTAATTCAAACAGACCGAAAATATTCAGCATACACATTTGGAAAGAGAAAAAAAAAGGCAAACAGCAAGTACGAGCGCTTAATCCAAATAAACAAGGAAGCGGAGCCCGAGGAACTCGCCGGCGAGCCAACAAGTGTAATCCCGAAAATTTTACAAGCAGCCGGGGAGGGAAGGCGCGAGCCGGTCTAATCCGCGATCCCGTATCGCAGGTATACCGTGGCGCCGGCGGATCTAGGCCGGCATACAGCGGCTCCCGCGCGCCGAACGAGCTTCGGAATCCATGCGAATCTCCTCTCGCGCTGGAATCGGCCTCGGGGCTCTCGCCGCACGCTCTAACGCCGCTGACGTATATACGTGCGCGAGCTCGCGACGACCCATTTCTCACCCGACGCCTCCCGTGCAGCTCGCCTCCCCCCTCCCCGCGCCCCGCAGCCTCCTGCGTACATCCGTTAATCTGCCGACGGACGACGCGAGGCTATTGCATATTAGCACAATCGGATCGTGGCACGTTGTGTATACCCGCTCCTCGCACCCCCACCCCTCGCTCTGCCACTACCGAGTCTGGAGTACTCCGGCCTCTCCCGGTATCTTACTTGCGGGATGGATTTTCCGAGCGAACGAGAATCTCGCGCTGGAATTAATGCTCCTGGTTTCGAGGCGCTTTTTTTATTTTTCGAAGCTCTCGTTAAAGGTTATTTAATTTCGTTAAAAAAAATTTAACAAGGGATGGTGGTTTATTTCATTTTATTGGTGAACTCGATAAGTTCGAATTTAATAAAAAATATTTGCAACAATGACAGAATCCGTTCGACAGTGTGCTGTATGAAAAGCGGATGCTGAAAAGTGTAATACTGGCAAACAAAATGTGTAAATAAAACAATAAGCATTAGTAGCGTATGAAAGAATCACGAGGGATTTGTATGGTTGTACGTTGCGTTCGTTTGAAAGGTACAACTCTATTCAGAATTTATTTGCATGTACCTCGTCCATCAAAGGACCCGTAGTAAAGCCATATTAGGTGGATGCGGCGAATCCGGCCGATAGGCAAAGTTATAAAATAAACAAGTATTTTGATTTGGTTTCACCGGGAACATATTGGCGCGGGGACGACGCGGAAAAGCAAAAGGGACGACCAGCGTCGCGGATAATCCAAACGCATCGGGCGCGCCATTAACGCAATTACCATCAAATACTAATATTGGTCGAGCGTCATAAATTGAATTGACCCGGGATAAATAATTGTCCCGCGCGGACGCCGTGGGAAATCAAAGGCAAAAAATTATACGATCGCGGCGACGGAAAATCAATTACATTTTTCGAAAAATCCAATGTGTTTTGCCGGTGATCCTAATTAGGTTGATTTGTTTAAGGAATGTTTTACGTTGCATCTATTAACACGGAATATTTTCCATTTTTTATCATTCATATTTATGGAGATTCTACATGTCAACCCACATGATGTCAATTTCGAAACGCATATTTGCGCAACAAAGCGCTTCATACACGCTATTGTTTACTCTTCAAATATTAAGTCAATAAATCCCCAGTAGCCCAAAGTAACAAGTAAACTGTTAAATACTAAAAAAAATTGAAACCCATTAAAATTATTTAAACATTCTTCTAGTGCAATTGCAACAAAAAAAATAAATTTTAGCAAAGCAAACACAAACCCTCGAGTCGATGCAATAATTAAATTACCGAGCAAGCCTCCGGCGAGCTAACGTTCCGTCACCGCGGCCCGTCAAAAATACACTCGCTGCGTCGAAAATCAGCCTTCATCGGCTGGCCGATGCGGCGGAACAATTAATTTCCACAAAGCGCGACGCGAGCGCGCGCCTGAGCCTCCTTTTGTCTCGCGCTCGCGCGTCGCAACAATTAATTCCTCTGTAAACGCCCCGCCACCGCCGGCGCTCCAGATACGCGCGCGAAAAGCATAATATCGCGCGGGGGCGCGCGCGCCTATCGTGCGTCATGTCACAATTCCGCGCTTTCCAGCCCTCCCCCGGCAGCCCCGGCACCCGCGGGCGGTACAGTATTTATCGCGAGTGCCGCGCGACACAATGCGCGCGTATTACCAATCTGCGCGCTTACACGCTCGGCCCGTCGCGAAATCCGCCGGCTTTCGCCCCCATTACCAGGCCCTCCCGGCCACGCGCCTCCCGTTCGGATGCAAGCGGCGTGTACCTACATGCGCGCGGCGATGGATTGAGTTATGGTAAGCAAGTTACGGCGCGGGGGTGGCTAAAGTTTTGCTAAATGAGTTTTATGTCTTGAGAATTGGAGAAATGAGGAAGATGCTCTTTTTTTATGCCTTAATTGTAATCTAAGCTTTAAAGTTGAGGAAATAGAGAACTAGTTGAAGATGTGCGTCTTTTGCAAAAATTTACATCGTAATTCGCTGATAATTTTGATTATCATTTGAGAAGATAATTTAGAAGAAACTTTACTCGCTCTTTAAAAAACTATAAGAAATTATTTTTTTTAAATTAATGAAATATCCGCTTATCTAATTGTTTTGATAAATGTAAAGTTGATTATCATAGTGTAAATCAGATATTGATATTTTAAATATAAAAAAGATTCAATTTATTATTTTAAAAAATATTTATTCGTATACTGAAAATAAAATGTTATTATTAAATTAATAATATTATTTATTTCTTCATATAGGTAACTACAATTTCCAATCACATTAACAACAACATTTTTCCCGGAATCCGCGTTCTCAAATTAAACCTATATTATACCTATATGTAATTACAAATTTTTAATTGAACAAACTTTACTTAAGTCTATTACACCGAAAAAAATGTTTTTCACGAATCCCTGTTTCAAAATTAAACGTACAAGTAATTACGAATATTTTTGATTGAACAAACATTAATAATCGATTTATCACGTACGCTCGCTCCGAACTTATCAAAACGGATAGCTTAAACATTTCGCTATTGATCTAGCAGCGAGCTTTTCCCTCTAAACCGCAGAATTATTGCTCTCTCCCGAAAGTTTACGCGCGCGGCCGCTCGGCGGAGATTACGAACGCGATTACATTTACAGGTGTGCGCGCGGGGCGGCGCGCACCCACACACGGCCGCATCACGGGCTTTCGAAGGGGATGAGAGCCGACTCCGGAACGCGCGGACAATGGAAGGGCCGGCACAATGGCCAGCGCACGGGCTCCAGCGAGACAATGCCGGCGTGCGTGCCTCGCCCCCCCCCCTCCACCCGCCGGTCAACCCTAAATCAACGTTCAGCATAATAAAACGCGGCCGACTTTAATGAATCCTGATTTTCCGGTCGTCCGGCCGCGGAATCCGCGCGTCCTGCAAAACGGATCGGCCGTCGGACACCGCGCCAAGATTTTTATGGCTCCGAGTCGCTCGGCAGTGATTTATGGCTGCGGCCCGGGGAGAAAGAGTTGAGTCGCGCGCGCCTAACTTCGGCCGAGAATCTTTTCTCGGACTTTTCTCTTTCTCCTGCTCCCTCGGTGCTGTGGAAGGTCCAGTCAATGGAGAGATGGACGCCGATATATTTTACCCGCGACAATTGCTGGCGCTGCCAATAATGCGCGCAGCGGGAATCAAGGCGCGCGAGATCCGATTCAGCCCGGGCGCGCACTATCTCTTTGACGCTCGAGTCGGCCATTGCGGAGCGCGCCGAGGCGGTATGATCCACGAGCAAGTTATCCGATTGCTTCGGGTGATTATATTTTCTGATACTTCGACGAGTTCTTTTTCTCTCGCAGGTGCTGATGTCGATTAAAACGGATTTTACAGTAGAAATAATAAATTTTGGACAGTCATTGATATTCTTTCAAAAGAGTTTTTCAGTAGAAATGGTGTATTTCATTCAGCCGCTGATACTCATTCAAAAGGATTTTCAGTAAAAATAACGCATTTTAGTCAGTCACTAATATCATTTAGAAAGGATTTTTCAGTAGAAACGACGTATTTTAGTCAGCTAATGACATCCATTTAAAAGGAATGTGTAGTAGATATTATGTATTTTTGTCAGCCAAAGACATCCATTTGAAAGAAATATTCAGTAGTAATTATGTACTTTAGTCAGCCACTCATATCCATGTCAAAGGATTTTTCAGTAGATGGTGTATTTCATTCAGCCAATGATACTGATTCAAAAGGATTTTTTAGTAGAAATAACGTATTTTAGTCAGCCACTAATATCATTTAGAAAGGATTTTTCAGTAGATGCGACATATTTTAGTCAGCCAATCACATCTGTTTAAAAGGAATGTTTAGTAGATATTATGTATTTTTGTCAGCCAAAGACATCCATTTGAAAGAAATGTTCAGTAGCAATTATGTACTTTAGACAGCCGCTGATAACCATGTCAAATGATTTTTCAGTAGAATTGACGTTTTTAAGTCAGCCACTGATATCCATTTAGACTGAATGCTCAGTAGAAATAGCTCACTTTAGTCAGCCTCTGATATTCATTAAAAACTATTTTTCAGTAGAAATAACGTATTTTAGTCAGCCACTGATATCCATGTAAATCCTGAAAAATCGCTTTTTCAGTAGAAGTGACGTTTTTTAGTCAGCCACTGAGTATATCTATTTAGTATGAATGCCTAGTAGAGATGACTTACTTCTCTTAGCCTCTGATATCCATTAAAAACGATATTTTAGTAGAAATAATGTATTTTAGTCAGCCACTTATATGCATGCAAATAGCTTTTTCAGTAGAAGTGACGTTTTTTAGTCAGCCTCTGATATCCTTTAAAAACGAGTTTTCAGTAGAAATAACGTATTTTAGTCTGCCACTGATATCCATGCAAAATTATTTTTCAGTAGTAGTGACGTTTTTAGTCAGCCAATGACATCTATTTATAAGGAATGATCAGTAGACATGATATATTCATGTAAAAAGATTTTTTAGTAGAAGAAACGAACTTTAGTTAGCCACTAATATTCACTTGAAAGGAATATTCAGTGGTAGTAACATACTTTAGTCAGCCACTAATATGCATTAAAAAGGATTTATCAGTAAAAATGGTGAAATTTAATCAGTTACTGGCATCTGTTTAGAAGCAAAGTTTAATATAAATAATGCATTTTAGACAGCCACTGGTCTGTTTATATAAAATAGGAATGTTCAGTAGAAATGACGTGCTTTAGTCAGCCATGGCAATTCAACTTTTTTACTTTCTTGTAAATATTGCTATAACCAAGGGTGATCGTGCCGTCATTCTCTTTACCGTAAATCCTCATTCACTGAGTTAATTAATTAATTTAAATTATTTGTAAAACTAAAAAAGCGACTCTGAAATCATTTCGAGAGAAGGCTCGGAAAGCCTAGCTCGAGCGTCAGCCGAGATAATCGGATTGGAGCCGTCGATGTGCGAGCGGCGCGCTGCTCGTGAGAGAGAGTTAGGTTAGCGCAGGGGTTTGAGCGATTGCCCCGGCAATTTGTCTTGTCGTCGCGAGTCGACGAGCGGATTGCCGGGTCGCAGACACCGCGGCCAGGGGGGCGGAGAGAGGTGCGGAGCAGTCGGACGCGGAGCGTCACGTCGCGCTCGGCCGGTCATCTTCCGGGCATCTGGACGCGGCGCCGCGCGCGAACGCGGCCTTTGTGCGCCCGCGAGCGCTGCGAAAACCTTTTTCGCCCGGCATAATGAAGGGCTCTCACGGGGTACAAAAAGCCGGCGCGTCGTTATCTCGAGAATAAACGAGTTGCGCATTGTTCGCGGGCGGCGGAGCCCCGCGCTCGCCTCCCTCATTGTTTCGCGTTTTTACGCCGTGACTTAGGAGGGATTCTGCGAGTGATCCCCAAGACAAGTTGTCTTTGGACTAGAGCTGACGGTTGCTGGTGTGCTTTGATGAATCTTCTTAAAAGAATCTTTCTTCTGGTGTCTTTTTAATAATACCGTGCGTACGTCAATGCTTGTTTAAAAAGCGATTTTTTTTTAATTTTAAATGTTTATTTGTATTATTCAATATAAAATTTTACTTTATTTGAAGAAAAAGAATTGAAAACTATAGCCTCTCTATGTTTGTCCATCTCTACTTCTGCGTAAGATTTTCTCTTTCATTTAAGAGAATCGGCGCGCTTTTAAACTTATTTAATATTTATAATAAGAGGCGAAGTTTCTCTCGAATTTAAAGAAAAATGTTAAAATAAGTAGAAAATTTCATAAACGATACTACATCCTTCAAAGATTGTTTTAGAAATTAAAACAACAGCATGTATAAAATCATCCACACCTAAGTAATTAAATCTTACTTGCTTATTTTCTCAACATTCTGAAATAATTGAACAATTTCGAATAATTAATTAAATAGAAATATGGGAATATTATACAATACCATCACATTATCTCCAATTACCGAATCTCAAAAAGAACGGCTACCCTCGTTAAAAAAAATCCGCTCGTTTCTATCTCCGAACAGAATGGCACACGGCGCGCGGGCAGACCCAAAAGTATAAAGTTTTGCGAGCGGAGCGAAAAAGTCCGTCGCAATTTAAATTTCGCCGGGTTTGCCTCGTCCTCTCTCGGGCAGCGCGCGAAGGGCAGTGCACCCGGCCTGATAGACAGATCGTTCCGGGTGGACGGGCGCCCGGTCCGACGCGCGCAACATCGCCGGCTGCAAAGTCAACTGCAGCGTCAGCCCTGCGGAGGCAGCGCGAGCTCGCGCGCGATTGACCGAGGGTAGACGTGGCCTCCCCTCGATTTATTGTTATGCGCGAGTACGCTCCGATCGCCGGTTTAAGGAGCTCCGCAGCCCGGCAACTCGCTTATTCCGCAGCCGATGGTATAAACCGCGGTGGATGCAGGGGGAGATATTTCGCGGAGGACGAAGCTGATGCGAGTGGAGTGCGTTAGTGCGATGTAACTTTTTGTCGGGTGGTGGAGCTTTTTTGCGTAGAAATATGAAACAGTTCATTTTTTCTTAAAGAGCAAAAAGCCATTTCAGTTTTTGTTTTTTTTTTGCATCGAAAAGTAGTATTATTCTAATGTACTGCGTAGGCACAATTTGCAAGAAAAAAAATTCGCGAAATTTTTCGGGAAAAGAAAAACAGTTTTGATAAGTTTCCCACAAATAATTTGTCGAAATTATCTTTTTTCCGCGAAAAAGTCGTATTTCTAAACTGTTATTTGATTAATCGACGAATGAACTAGTGGACGCAATATTATATACCAAAACCTCACCCATCTATTCATGAACATGCCATTCACACTCACCTTCGGTAATTAACAACCAGTCACGTTAGGGACGCGTCTATCGTGCTCCATTATTATCTCGCGGAGGCTGACGATCAGACAAGTTACGTTCGGGCCCAAAAGGGGAAGAGGAGCACAACAAGAAGACGATCGCGGCGGCAACGCATTCGACCGTTACTCGTAACTTCCGAGTTGCTGTCGATACCTCCCGGAGTTTCCTTTTTCCGAGGCGGAGCAGCAGTTTGTATGCAGCGCCAACTTCATAGGCGTATCTCTTCTCGCAAAGACGCTTTGCCCCCCATCACGACTCGATTCCGGCTAGCGGTAGGCTGAAAGATTATATTGTGCGGCAGAGGCTCGAGCCACTAACAACTTGGCGCTCGACTTGCGGCGTAAGCTCTACCCGGAGTATAAGTTTTTCTTTAATCTTCCGTCGCTTATTTGGTTGATACTCTTAGCCTGTATTTTGTTCGAACTCAAATTTGGGTTTGTATTTAAATCATTGTATTTAAAGTTCACAGATTGTAGAATAATTTGATTTTTTAAATTAGAAAGATTCAATGACCCATTTTTACACATTATATTAAATGCATTCTCTCTACTGAGTAGATGCAAAGTAGCACATAACAGTAACCTTTCTATCCATTTTGGAAAAAACAGGAGATAACGAAGTTGCTTGTCCCCCAATAATATTAACAAAATCGAGAAAAAATTGAATTCGACGAAAAAAAAGAGATTGCTTCCTAAATACGTCACACGAACACGCACGTCACCGGCGATGAAAAAATTCGCGAATCTTTCATCGCCTTCGTGACTTGCACGCGCGCGCGCACCCATCAAAAAGCTCCCCTTTCTTTCTCCGCCTCCCCTGCAGAGATCGCGCGTACATAAAACGTCTCGGGCGCTTGAGTGACGCGGCCGAGATGAAAACTTATCGAATGCCGAATGAAACGTAACTCGATTCGATGCGCGATGTCATAAGAAAATGTAACTTATATCGAGCCCGGCAGACAGCTCCCGGAATTGCGTTGTCTCGCGCCTGCCGAGGAGCCGCGACGCCACGAGGAGGGCTGCTAGACGGATCCGCTTTTTCCGCAAGTGCTCCCCCCCCTTCCGTCTCGATTTTTTCGCGTTATTTTTCTTGCGCCCTCTCTATTTTCACGTCAATCCCCGAGCCGCCCTTTATCCGCGGCGCGTCCCTCTTTCTCTCTCATTTATCTCCGGCGCCTCGGCCCCGCTCTTAATCCTTTGTCAGTCCCCGCGGCGGCTCTCGA
The DNA here is from genome assembly GCA_900480045.1 of Eurytoma adleriae. Classification (NCBI taxonomy): domain Eukaryota; kingdom Metazoa; phylum Arthropoda; class Insecta; order Hymenoptera; family Eurytomidae; genus Eurytoma; species Eurytoma adleriae. The sequence continues at coordinate 199,658 of UXGC01000184.1, read as the reverse complement.
CCGACGTCTCAGCCTCGCGCGCGGCTTTGCGCGTCCCCCTCCCGCGCGTCTTTTTGCGCGCGTCCTTTTTTCCTCGCAGCCGATGGTAATGCGCGAACTCGCGCGCCGCGCGGATGACGGGCGGCCGAAGGTGAATGAGCGCCGCGCGAAAAGTTCGGAGCTTTCATCGCGGGAGCGCCGAGACAGCTGGCGGGCTGAATTTATTTTGTTCTTTTTTAACCCCCTTTTCAATTATGGATATTTCGCCAAGTTCGCCGAACGACGTCTATCTCGAACTTTTTAATAGCGACTTTTACGTGTAAACTTGCTGCAACTGTGTTAAAAGAGCTTTCGGTTTTTATTGATATTTTTTTTAACTATTTAACTAATAATTATAATTGTGTGTTTTATTGATTTGGTCGCATCACTGGAATTACTATATCAGTTTAGAAGAATTGAATATTTTCTGCTTTATCATCTACTTCTTATTATTTGACGTTTACACTTAACAGAATGAGAAATTAATTAAATGTTGATTTTTCTGTTACTGAGAATGTTGTTAAATTTAAGTTTCAACGGGCATTAAAATGTTACTATTTTATTTACTAAGGAAATATACCCATTAAATCAACAAAATTATAAAAATTTATTATAATAATGTCATCATTTAGTGATTACTATAAGAATCTTTTTAATAATAATAAACGAGCATTACAGGTACTTTCAATTAAATGAACTAAATAACAAAATCGATTTTCTGTTGAAGGTATTTCTTCCGTCGACAAAGCAAATTCTATATACCAATTGATATCAGCACCGGGTGCGCTTTGAATCGCAATTTCAACTTGCATATTTTTTCCTGCATTCACGCAAGCTTTTCGGGGATCGCACGCGAGCGAAAGAATTCGAACAAGAATTCGCGAAAAAAAACAGTTAAAAAGGAACTGGCAGCGAGGCAAAGCGGATGAGAGAAGAAAGTGCGCGAGTGTAGGAAAGAAGAAGGGAGCGAGGCGGCCGGAGTAGGAAGAAAAAAAGGAGAGGTCGAAGGCATAAGACGCGGGGACAGGGCGAAGGAAAGCAGTAATACGGATAAAGACGGATGTAGCTTGTTAGGGGATGAATGAAAAGTTGTCAGGACGGTCCAATTAACGTCAACTCTTCGAGCGGAGCTTACCATGGGCTTACAAGCAGACAGGCGGAGTGCAAGCTCGCTCGCTTTTCCGAAAGACTGCCTCCCGCCATCCGGCGTATATATACAAGCCGAGGACCTCGCCTGCCCCCCTCGGCGCCGCAGCTGAAGTCCGCCTTATATCCGCTTTTCTCTGCCTCGCGAGCGTCGCGCCGACACAAAGTCACTTTTCTGCGGCTCGGGAGAGAGGCGGGGGGGAGGGAGAGAGAGCCGCGGGAGGTATAACGCGCTGCTCCCGTGCGCCGGCCCTCTTTTCTACGAAGCGACGATAACGAGTTCGAACTTTTACCGAGGCGGGGCGGACGATGTGAAAGTTGGAAAAAGGATCCGCGATCGGAGATCGAGATACTTTTTTTTGGAAGCTACGAGTGGGATTCAAGGTCTTGATTATAAGATGTTTTTCTTTTAAATCAATGTCAATGCGGAATCTCTTCCGGATTATACCTGTAGTGTTGAAATATCGTATATTGCCTTCCTCATTTAAAATAGCTGAAAGTCAAAAATCGAGCCAAACCTTTTTTGACTAATTTTAATCAAAAACTTTAATATGACCGTGGTGTACTCTTGACTAAACCAAGGAAGCTCCTTACAATCATGCTATTTTTTTTAATTCGTTCTTCGCAGTGTACGTCTAAAAATACGAATAATTTCGACTCTACTTCCGCGTACAAAGTTGAGAACGTGAATAGCGAGTGAATAAGCCAGCGCCAGTCAAATAAGTGAACAATGCACGTTCTAGAATTAATCATAAAATCCATCGAGTTTCGGGCACTCGAATTCCATCCCACTGCGGGCCATTAAAATAGGTTCGAATCCATTTTCAAATTAGCGCCGTTCGTGCTCTGCCCTCGACGGGATTCCGCATTCCAGTCCGCGGGGGGTGGAGAGGCGAAAAAAAAAAAAACGAGAAACGAGGCGACGGGCGCTGACGCGTATTTAACGCGTATTTTCCTCTTGACGCGCGGGGTCGTCGGGCGTGCAATGCGCGTCTGCGGCCGAAATTCCTCGGCACCTGCTCCGGTTAACCGACTGCAGTCGCGATCGCACCGCAGCCGCGCGGCCCGATCCCGATCAAAACAAGCCCACTACTCAGGCACGCCGATAACAGATCCATTCGTCACGCTTCCCCGTGGCGGCTGCCTCTTTCGCCGCACCTTTTACAACCAACCCGCGTGAATTATACCGCCGTTACCGTCTTTCCGCGCATTTGGATTTTTACGTTTTCCGGGGGATGTAAGGCAGTGAAGTATTTCCCTGCATATTGAATGGAGCTAATGGGTCATGATTTTTTTGAACGAACGAGGTAATGCCGGAGCTCGAGAAATTAAAAAATTCTGGAGTTTTAGATCTTCTTAACGAAGTTTAATTCATAATTTAATATTTAAAGTACCTGTGCAGCGTGAAAAGTAAATATTTATTTTAGAGCCTGTAAATGTTTAATCGACATTCGAAAAACTTTTAAAATATAAAATTTTAACTCTTCGACATTACTTCCCCAATGTTTGACGAACGAGGAGAGCCTGAAAAACAAACAGAGCAGCTTGTAAATCCTCCAATCAGGTAAGCCCGTCTTTTAAAGCAACTTTTTTTATGAGACGGCGCCTTTTTTTTAAATCGCGCCGTGTCATTAAGCAGCAAAAGTACGCCTTTCGCAGTAATAAATTTGAACGCTTAGCCGATCGAATTTTACGATTGTCCCATAAAGTAATCACTCCACTCGAGGCCGCGCTCTCGCGCTCCCTCGGCAAAAAATCTTTTATTCCCATCATAAAATCTCGTGTCAGCAAGCACTCAAAGTCAGGTGGCCGGATTAAGCCCGGCAGGCCGGGGGAGGAGGGGTAGCCTCCCCCGGCATATACAACGCAAGAGTGACCCGGGCGCTTTTTGCGCGACGAAAAGAGGATCCTCTCGAAATAAATCCGGAGGGCGGAAACTCTTTATAAAATCGTTTCACTCGTTAGATAAAAGCGCGGAAGAAGGACGGGCCTCGTTAAGCAAATTAAATGTACTCTCTCCGCTTTTACTCCGCCCTCCACTCGAGCGACCCGTCGCTATATACCGTATCCTCCCGCGCGCTCTACCGTCGCTGCAGCAGCCTCTCGCCGGTTACGTATACCTACACGCGCAACCTTGCACCTATATAAAGGGCCCGGAGCTTAAACCTCCGCAGCGTCGCCGGGCGCTACTTCTTCTCCGTTATCTCCGGCTCGCTTTATTCGCGAGCGAGCGACGAGCTATACACGGCTACGCTTCGGATAGGCGCGCTGCAAGAGGAGCGACGCGAACGAATACACGGTAATTTGTATTGTATATATCCCGGCCGGAGGCGCCGGCGAGTTCGCTCGAGCGATGATAGCGAGCGCCCCGGCGCAATATAAGAAATTACCAGGCGACGCGAGCAAAGGCTTCTTTTCTCTCCTCATCTTGCACCTATTTCACGCTGTTTACTGCCGAGTATGACTACCCCCTCGAGGGATGAAAGCGATTTGCAATAAACATTTTTTAAGCGGGGGTAGATTGAAAATAAGGGTTTTCGAACATTACAACTGTAAATTACTTTTTTCGTACAAACGTCATCTAACTTTTTATCGCGTTTAATTCTTATATATTGTACAAAATTAATGCTCGTTACGTGTTAATATTTACCTTTACATTGGTGTTAATAAAAGCACGCGAAAAGTAAATTAATCAATCAAAAAGTTTATCAACTTACCAATCTACGCACTTTAAACACGATTCAAGTCAAGACTTACCTGAAATAAAAAAAGCCATCAATTATTTAACTCGTTCGGTGCACTCGAGTCTCTTAATAAGGAAATAATTCTCTACCAGGGGCAATACAACGTCGGCGGAGATTTTCCTCTCTCTCTCTCTCTTTTCTTTTTACGAGGCAGATGCCTAAGCACCCGAGCGAAAGAGCGAGCGACAAAGACACGCGCCGCGCGTTGTGTGTATATATCGTGTGTACAGCGCCGGCATGCAAAATCGCGTGCGTTCGCGCGTTATTTATGCTAATAAAACGATTCGCCCCTCGAGCCGCCCCCTCTCAAGGCTCGTATAACTCAGAAATCTCCGGCTCTCCACTCGCGGCATTTATCTCCGCGAAATTGGGTTAGCGTCGAAGAGAAAGAGAGCGGGAGGGCGAGACTTTCGGCCGCCGCGGGGCCCCAGCGGGACCGTGTCTCCCGTCCCCGAGATGGGGTGAATTTAAACGAGCTATTTCTATCTACCCCGAGCAGCCACTCGCTCGCTCCCCCGTCATTCCCCACCCACTCTCTCTCCTGTCTCTCATTATTTGCATAACTCGCAGTTTTTAGCGCTCCTCTCTTTTCTACCTGTGATCGCTCTGTGTCTATTTTTTTTCAACTTCTCCTACGTACGTTGAAATTTCAAGCGTGTTTTTGCCGTTGAAATTCTTAGTGATACAGTTTTAACGTTTTTACCTATTCGTTTGTCAAGCCTACTTAATTTTTGAACAATTTAAATATACTCGTTTAATGCAAAGTTTTACTGCTTAATTAAGGACTACATTATAGATAATAATCTAAGCTTTGAAGTGTAATAATAATTATTTAATTTGGACTCATTCAAACATCTTGCATGCTGCAGTATTTGTTCAAGTAATATTCTTTAAAAAAATTCAGGGGTAGACTTTGAAGGTGATTTAATCACAAATAATTTTTCGTAATCATAAATAAGACCATTTGATATTAATAAAACTAACTTAAACCACCTTTGACTTATACCGTTTATAATGACTTCCTTACAATGGCCTTCGAATCATTGCTCTCAGCTGGTGCTTTATGCCTTAATCAGTCCCTATCTGTTTTCTCAGGGCCGCCGGGGTTTTCGGTCGCCGGTACGTCCGCGAAATTTGCCGGCTCGTATAACGAGCGCGATAACGACGCTCGCACGTCGTGCACGCGCATATACATACGCGGCGCGCGGGCACTCCGTCTGTTATGTCTCGGGGAAAATGCGAATCGATACGGCGGAGAGCCGGGCGCCGATAACCGTAACATCAACAATCAGGGAATGCCTCGCCGGAAAAGCGGGGGTGGGGGGTCGAGCGTATAACTTAGGGTTATGAGCGCGATTTCATTATGCCAGACACGCCTCGAGTGCGTAATGGTTGGCCGTAAAAAAAGGAGAGAGACGGAAGGAAAGAGCGGTCGGAGGGCAACGAAATTCGCGCCGGGGCCATTTCAATTTGGAAAATTTTTACGGCTGTAACGCCGCGATCATACGGAGTGCCGTAATCGCTTCCGCAGTCCCGCGTAGACGCACCGATCGTTTATTCCTGATAGCCCGACCGTCCTTTATATCGTCTGTGCTTTCGGTTCGTTCTGCTGATTATTTGGAATTTTGAGGGATGCATTAATCTAACATTGTAAATATGAAGTGATTGTGGACAGATGATTATGTTAAATATTTTGCGTCTGTATTGACTTGTTACAGGAATCGTTAATAAGTTCAAATTTAGTACAGATAAACAAAACAGTATTATATACAATTGTGCGTACACCAATTTGTACAAAACCGATGAAATATTTTTCAATAAGAAAAAGAATACCAATGAGAAAAATTTGTCGACCCTTGTTAAGGAGAAATATTACTCTACTCGCACGGGATCTTGCCGAACAAAAGGAAGGCGTTGGAGCCGCAAAATCGCGCATAAAAGAAAACGAGCCGCAGATTTCACCCACGTCCGTCCGCGGAGTGAGTCCAAGAGCCGTGTGGTAAAAAAAAAGAGACTCGAGCAAAGCAAATATCCGTATTATACGGGTGAGCCTTTGGCCGCCGCCGTAACGAGCCATCGTGATTACACCGAGCGGTCCTCCTTCGCTCCTGCTTCCCTTCGCTCTTCCCCACTCCCTCCCCACCTTTTTTCCTTTCTTCTGAACGAGTTACGAAAAGTGCATCAGCGAAGGAGCGAAGGAAAAGGCCGGGAGCGAGGGGAGGAGCCGAGCCGAAAGTTCAATCCCGCGTAATCTCATAATCATGCAAAAGTTGAAAGAATGAGGGAGGGAAGTTTCGCCGCGAAAAATTTTCTAGCCGACCGAGGTCTGACGGGTCGACCGAGGGCGGCACTTGTAATGAAGCGCGTGGATTTTTCTTCTTTTCGGATCCTTCATGTACAAGCTACGTGCACACGTGCGCGTATAAATAAAATCATTTTTTCCTGCGCGATGTAAAATTTTTTACTGCGATGATTTCTCTTGCGTTTTAAGAGAAAAAGTTTTTAAAATGTGACCTGGTGACAATATATATTATGATATTTAATTCAATAAAGGTTAATTATTTCACTTTAATTTAGAGTTAATAAACGAATTATTTAAGCAAAAAGTTTTTCTTTATCGTTTGAAGTACCGTACCATCTGGTCTTTCATTGCTGCCTACTCGCACCCACTTCATCCACGTCTCAAATGCGCGATTTTTCATGGTTCAAGTGTCTTCCGCATAGCAGAGCAAGCCCAAGTCGCGACGTTGACTGCGGACGAGGAAGAATAGTAGGATACAGATGAACGTGGCTTAAACGCCGAGAAATATCGCGAGCGCCAAGCGGAATTGTTTTCTTCCTGGCTAATATATTTTCGGGGTGGAAGGGCTGCGGAGTTTTATGACCCGGGCTTCGACCGAAATTCACTGGCTTATGTACGGCCACGATTTTGCGTTGTTTTGCCGACTGAAATATGCGAGCATCTCTCGGCTTTTTTAATTTTCGCGCGCAAACGAAAATTAAATGAAATTCGACGAAAGACCACAACATTCCGATATTTTTCTTTATTGAATCAGAACAAAATTTAAATATATTCAGTGTTATTAAATTTTCTTTCAAAGCACATTTATATAAAAAATATTCTGCAAAAAAGACTATTCAAAATCTGTTTTATTTTAAAATCCCATAATTAACGCATTTAATTACCAAAATTTATTGTCAATGTATTCAAGCCATTCTACTTCCAACCGAAACCAATGAAATAAGTCCACCGATAAATCGAACCTCTGCCATAAATAATCGTACGCGCGATCCCTTTGCCGCGTCAACTATTTACATTCGTATATACGGCAGTGCAGTCGACGCGCGTCGGACCGTTGATTACTGTCGCGGCGAAAAAACGAGCAGAAGGTAGTGCGCTCGCGGCGCGGCGCAAAAAATGATTTATAATTCTCGAGGTGTAGTAACGAAGCAATCAGACTGGGGCTTTTTGCGAGGCGCGCGAAGGACGCGCCGCGCATATGTCGCACGACGAGCGCAACGAGCCATAATATTGTCGGAACGTGTCCTCCATAAAGTTCTCGCGGTTCTTTCCTCCCGTTCCTCCGCTCGTCTCTTAATTTTTCGGCGCTTCGCTGCCTCCCACTGGCTCGTTGACCAATTTTCGTGCGCTCGCTCGATAAGCCGTATCTTTAAATCTTGCTCAGTCGAGCGATTTTTCATACTTTTGTTTTAAAAAAATAACGTTCGTTCCGGAATTTTAAATAAACAAATAAATCATTGCTTTCGAAACGATAAAGTTCAAAAACAGAGTTTTCGAAAATATTTTTGCGATTTTCAGTATGCATGTATATTAAAATTCATCGCGATCAATACTGGTAGTCACGGGCATCAGATCGAGGAAGCATCACGAACGAGAAATTTTATTTGCGCCTTTTAATTAACCACGATCCACGACACGTCGGCGATTCTCCCGAAACATTTCTCTCGCATTCCCGACTCGTGTCCGTCTCCTCTCCACCTCTCTTTCTCCCGACTGCCGGTGATCCGCGACATTCCTACTGCTCCGTCGTGTGCCCGGCACATCCGGGTTCCACGAGTTGCGGGCGGGGGAGGCGGAAGAGGTCCGGGGGAATGCGAGGCGCGCGAAAAACTCCGGGCATCGATTCTTCTCCGGGCTCCGCGTAAGAACGGCAAACTCGCGGCTTTTGCTTAGCGCGGGACAAAGTGCGGAAGCGGGCGAAAATAAGAAGGAAGCGGGGAGGGGAAAGTCGCGCGATCGATGCGAAACTTTTACCGGGGGAGGAAATCGCGCGGCCGAAAAATCGCCCGGCCCGACTTTGTCGTAGGAAACGCCGCGGCGCAACTTCCCTTGAACTGATGACTGCGTTATATCGTGAAAAATGGTACTTCCGCTTTGTTCTCGATTTCGCGATAGAAATTCAAATTTCAGGTGTGTTCAAGCAGTGAGTGGCCAAAGTCGTTCCCTCTGGATTAAACTTTGACGTACCGTTTGACGCTGTTTAGAAATTTCGTTGGGACGATGTAAATTATATTTAATTAAAAGTCGAAGAATTAAGTGAGAATCTGTGCGTCCACTTCTCTGAAGTATATTAGAGAGCGTAAGAGCTGTATCGATTTGTTACGTTTCATCGATCCCTGCAATAAATTAACCGCACAATCAAGGGCTTGCAACACAGAGTGCAAGAGGCGCTTTATGAATCGGGATGGCTGAAATTCCCCTTCCTTGTAAAATTAAATCACTAAAGTTCACTGAAGATAATTAGTATAAATTTATCGCTCCACCGCTATATAAAATAGAAAAAATTCATCGAAAATAAATGAACTAAAACTAATTTTTAATGAAACTTCACTATTTTACAATAAGAGCCTTCAATTACGGTAAAATTTAACGTTAAAAAGATTTCTGGAAATGCAAAAATTGCACTAATCGCGTAAGGGGTTTAATCATCGCTGTCATTTTAATCAGACAACAAATACTCCAAATATTGAATTTAGCTCAGTTCTACAAGCACCGGAGAAACGTTCGTCCCCCTACACCCTTGTTAAAACGAAAATCCATCGCAAATTGCTTCTGCACGTAGAACCCCCAACGCAGTTCGGCATTTTTAACGACATACGCTGAAGAGTTTTAGCCCCCCAGCACGCGCGTCTCTTTATATTCGGTCGTTTCTCTTTCCTTTCGCTTATTAGCTCGTTGCTTTTCCTCGACCTACAGCGCCCCGTCGACCCCCCAACACCTCGCGCCGCTGCAGCCGGGGAACGAAGTGGCCGCTTTAATAATCGAAGAGCCGGCCTCGCAGAGGCGTGCAGGAAAACAGGGGATAGACGCGAGGAGAACGAGCCAAGGCGTACGCCGTCAGCGGATCATAAAGTGCCTTTACGAGCGCAACGAGCACCAGCGTTTCGAATCGTCAAGGCCGAACTCGAGCACAGCGATGAGCTGCCTTTATCTGTCTTTTGCGCGACGCGAGTGAAAACTGCCCGAGAAGAAGCGAAAAGTCGGGTTGTCCGTATAACAAACGCGCCCCTTGAATAGGAGGGAGTTACACCTACGTGGCTGGCCCGCTTTTTCCGTTGTATGAAAACCAAGTTCGCGCGAGCCGCGTGTGCACAGAGCGACGCGCGAGCAAAGCCGCTTAAAAACGTAATAAGGGAAAAAAACCGGCACTGGAGGCGGGAATTACGGCGACGAATTAGTACACCCACTGAAAAGCGTCGAATGAAAACGCGCAAAGCGAACGGAAGTCATTTTCCTTTTGTTGACTCCGAGTTACAATGCTACCATTTTTGTTACCATTTTAATGCCTGAATTTTGGGACACGTTTAGCAGTTTATTCGTTACCCATAGTAAAGCGCTTTCGCTTGTTAATTTATATATCAGAACAACAGATATTTTCTACTTTTACAATCTCAATTAAAAATACATAGCTTTCTCTACGCAGAAAGCGAAAGTTTAAAAAATTACTTTTATGAGTAATCTAACAAATTAGCCTAAAGTGACAAAAGACAACTCCCGAAAGCATTTTCACCCAGAAAAAAAACAAGGCGAGAGAGAAAAAAGGAAACTCCCGAATTAATTCAGCCTCGAGGGCGTCACTTATATTCATTTGGCCTCGCGGCCCTGCTCACCTGTCCCCCGCTATACGACGCGTTTTTTTCCCGCGCGCTCCGTCCGGAAAACAAGCGCTTCCGCAAAACCTCCGAGCAAATAACTCAATATCGACGCCGTGTCCCCCCCTCGCCGCTCCGACGGGAACACGGACTCTCCCTGCAGCCGCGGCGGACTCTTTCCCGCCCGCCCTCGCTCGTACACGCGCCTTTTGCGACGCATTTGTCTCGCGCTCCCGTGTATTTTCGATATTTACGCGGGACGCGCGCACTCGCGTGTACGTACGTATGTACTCTGCGCGGTGGTCGCTGGACGAGGGGTCGCGCGAGCTTGTTTACGCGCGACAAACAAAAAGAACTCCGCGATTGGCCAGTCGTACCGGCAGTTTATAAATCGCGTTGAGCAATCGATTATGAATCTTACTGTAGGAGACACCCACAACTCCGGATCACGGATTTTGTACATACTGCGTGGGCAATGTTTTCATCGCTAGCTTTAGATTCTAAAGATCAATACAATGTGAAATAGTGAAAGAAATATTCGTTATAAATCATTGCAATTTTTTAGCTTCATTTTTTCATAATACTATTTTGTATCATTTTATATAAAATTAATTAAATAGAACGCCTGATGTACTTTAGATATGCACAATTTTTTCTTCCCAAGAAAAGTTTACGTTTTAGGTGAATGTATAAATGATAATTATAACGGTAGTTTACGTTAAATTGACTGCAGATAATCTAGTCTACTTCATCCCTCAACACGTTTTTGAACAATCTACATTTTCGCAAAAAAAAAGATTTATTAAAATAATCTTATCGCACTCTTAACTTCAGTACTTACTGCACTCCCAAAGCACATTACCAAACGATGAAAAAGTTGCGCCTCTGCGAAATAAAGTCTCTCAAACAAACCGCCCGAAACTCGAAAAGTATACATAGAGTCGTTTCGGGAGCGACACTCACCAGAGAGACTCGGCCGGGCTTCATTAATTTACGTCGAAAACGGCCGGGCGGGCGCATAGGCGGTATATAGCCGTCGGTCCAGGAGCCGGTGTCCCCGCACGCACACGCTCCACTCGTTCCGCGTCGCACGCATCCGGGCGCCTCCCGCATGTGCGCGCCCGTCCCCCCCTGCCCTCGGCGGGCAACGACGCAGCTGGTCTTATTGACTTTTCATTTGACTAATTAAGGCGAAAGTTCGCTCGGTCACCCGGGGGGACGCGTCGCCGTGTAATAAGTCCGCAGGTTGACAAGGCCGCGTGATGTTTGGACGTTTGATTTGATGGTTTATTTGTTTCCGGGCGAATTGAAAGCGTAAGCTCTTTTTCTCCCGACTATTTTCCGCTGCAACAATCTGTTAATCCGACGCGGGATATTGGAAGTGATTAATTCATTTAGCCCATGTACCATCCTAATTTCGGGGAAATTAAAATTTATTTTCATATCTTAGTTGCTACTGTTCTGTATTTTTCAGACGATGTGACCACTTTTATTGTTTAATTGAGAAAAACTGAATAATTACGTTGGTTTTAATTATTGTGTATTAAGCTCTATGACGTTGCCGGCGCACGTTTAATTCCAGTTAATTAATTAAAAAGTACAACTTGTATCACATAGATGTACGAGGATGATGAGCACACTTGAATTATTATTAAAAAGCTTTCCTCATTTTTAAATCGTTTTTACTTTACAATAAACGGCAATTTAATTAATCATTACAAGAGTTCAAAATTTAATTTAACGAGGTATTCGCTCATCAAAGCCCACTCGTTCATTTTTAATCTACGCCCTTTTTGCCTCCTTTTTCCTTTTTGATATACGCGTACAGACAGATGTACCATCAACATGAAATAGAATAGTTAATTAATTAAAAATTTCAGCTTTTTGTTAAAAATTTGTTTTAAATTAACTTCTAGCAAAACGGTAGAATACCTAACATTTAAAATTCTGATAACGAGCGGGCTTGTACGGATATTGTATAAGTTAACTGGCATTCTCCTAGTAATTTGATTGTGAGAGACTCGTGATTAAATTAATTATAAATTTCCTAGAAGATACACTCAAATATTTCAAAAGTTTTACAGCTATTTAGATAACATTCATAAAAGCAATAACGAAATTCCAACTTTGTAAGTCTAAAAGAATAGCTCGTAAAAAAGGCTTTTTTATTAATTTTTGTTATTGTCCGGTAAAAAAAAAATAAAGCACGGAACCGTGAAGCGGGCGATTTTCGCGCATTTATTAAGAGCACAATGATACGTCGAGTGCAACGCCCATTCGCCGAGCCCTTTTTCACGGCCCGGCGGCTTTCGCCCCCGACAACTTTTGCAATCCACGCGCGGCCAACTTTTCCGGGTGTAACGCAGCGCGATGAGAACTCGCACACGTGCGCCGTGTGTACGCGATCCGATAAGAACAAAAGTTGCGCCAGGCGTCATAATTAAGGCGAAAACACCGGAAGGCGAGGAAAGAGGTTCGAAGAAGCGAGCTGGACCCCGTTGCGACGCGTACAAGTTCGTTGAATTTTTAAAAGAAATTTCCGTGCCTTTTGTCGCGCAATTTATTAGGAATCTTTTCATTCAAAGAAATTGTATTTGTTTATCAAGTCTATTTAAAATTGAATTATCGAAGAGTCTCTAAAAACGCTAAAGATTCATGAAAAGTGATACTCGTATTACACTGTTCAAAGCACTGTTTACTAAATTTTCACGAATAAATTGAATTTTAGAATGAAGAAATTCTAATTTTTAATGATATTTAATTAGTCAAAAAAGGAATGCCGCTTATGATACACGAATCCAATCCAATAATTTTCCGCTAATTCTTTCCCACAAACAATAAAACTTTTCAATCATAAATTTCCGCTCATTCTCATTAACTTCGATCACGTCGTCGCGCGACAGCAAACAACGCGCGTCAGACGCACCCGACGCGACGCCCGATGACTCGGCGTGCCGGTAACTTTTGCACTCGCGGGAATCGCGTCGCACTTGAAGACCCGCGCGCGGATGATTACGCGCGGAGCATCGGCGGCCGGATGGGATCGAGATCTCCCGCTCTTTCATACGAGCGGATCAACGAGATGACGACGGAGTGGAGAAAAAAACGAACGAGGCACTGCACCCGGAGTCGTCCTACATTCGACCGGGCGAGCGCATCGATTTATTAACGAAAGCCACGCGAAGCGAGAATTTCCGCGAGTCGCGTTTTATTCATGCGCGAAAGTGCTTTTCGCGTGATTTAAAAATACTTTTCGAGAGACTTGCCCCGCGCGCCACTTTTGTGGCTTCTGCGGCACGGATCGTTTAGTAGAGCGTATCCGACGGTGTTGTTGCTGCAATTTCAAAGTGTCATTAAATCCTCTTCCAATTTTTCAAAATTTTTCATTTAGATGTTCATCGTCTGCTAATTACACCTTGAAGAGCAGGAAATGCAACGGAGCAAAGATTAGTTCGTCGAGAAGAGGGTAATCAGCGAAGAAAAGTTTTGGGAATAATTAAAGTTTAAAATATTGTCATTTAAAAAGATTTTAAATAACTATAAAAATAAAAACAATAAAGCATCACGAATGCACAAAAATCTCAAAAAAATATTTACATTAATTCAAAATGAATTTAAAAAAAAGTAATGCATTAAAATAGCGATCAACAAGAACGTAGAAAATAATCGTAAAATCAGTCAGCAATGAAGTTACGGCGCGCAAACCTGAATTTCCCATATCGAAGCCCGACGCGCCGCATCGCATTACTCTAGTGCCCTTTAAAAGAGACACAGCCCGATGAGCTCGGCGGGGCGATACGCGGACAGGTGTGGGCGGTGGGACGACGACGTAGAAGAGAGACAGAGAGAAAGAGAGCGCGAGAACTGGCGGACGCAGTCCCACGGAAGACTGCGCGAACTCGTCATTTTTATTCGCGCGAGCGGAGCCGTCGGCGCCGCGAGGCGAAAAGGGAAACGTCAAAGTCCGGTCCCGCGGGTGCCGGCGCCCCTCCCGCGACCCTCCGGCGTCCCGACAACCAGACGACGAAGACGCATTGTACAGCGCGGGCTCGGCGATGCTCGCTCGCGCGCCAGCGAGAGTCGCGGGGATTCGGGGACAAAAGTTTTCGCTCCCCACGGTGCTCGCCCGCTCGCCTTCCCGATTAATTTCCATCGATCAAACTAATGATTTTGGACTTGCGTCACGAGAGCGCGAGGGAGAAAGAGTGAGAGTGGAGAGAGAGGGTACGGCCACTCTGCCGGATTGTCAGGCCTACATTTGCCGAGCGCAAGATTTACGAGCCCCGGGGGTGCCGGCGAATTCTCGCGGATCCGGGACGCGGCTTCGGAAAGGATTCGGCGCGAATTGCACGGGGGCTGAAAGGGAGAGTATAGGAGGATTTATTTTTCGGATTCGCCGGGAGAGATTAGGGACGGTTCTGATATTCGATGATTTATGCAAAGAATTATGTTGTCGCTGGATGATCCGAGCGCAAAGGTCGGACAGGACATCAGGTCTGACGGTAACGAGTTTTTTCTACTCGCAGGGATATAAGCAATTTAAAAGAGGTCATTTTTTACAACCATAATATGAATAGTTTTCCGAAATAACAACTTAATAAAAAAGCTTTCTTCAATTTATTAGTGAAAAATAGTACGTTTCAGACTATCCGTAAGAGTTAATCTTTCGACCTTTCTGTCTTAAAAAAAGATCCTGTGAAAAATTAGCAAAATCCCCAAATGATGTGCTTTTCTTAAAAAAAAAACTCAAATTTAATATGTAAACATTAATGTAGGCAGATTGAATAATGTTCGAAGAAAAGCAAAAAAAAATTGTGCTCGCAGACAAAACAAGCGACTATCCCGACTAAATATCACTCCGCTGCATCCAGTTTTCACCGGATCTCGAATGCAATCGTCAAGCGTTGCGCGCGCACTTCGTCACCCCATACCTTTTAAAATAAATATCCATAACGGCGGAGCGGAGCAAAATAAAAAAAAATTAAACTCGCAAAAAAAGAGACACGCGGGGAGGAGGGCAAGGGGGGAAAAGGGAGTAAAGGAAACAAAACGAGAAAGGAGAGAAGGAACAAATCACGCGACGCGCGCGTATTGCGAAATATAAAAGCCCGCGCCCGACGTATATAACGGATGAGCTTCCGATCTGCCACACGCACGGCCGCGGCACACGGCCGCACACGTACGCGAGCCTCGGCGCACATAAAATATATCTCCGTTCGGGGCCATCGGGAAAGCCGCGGTAAATCATCGCCGCCGATGGTTCTTACACGACGCGACTATATCCGACGTCGACACACGCGCGCGCGCCAATTCACGGGCTTGCATCTGAAAGGGGGAGCGGGGGGTGGTGCAGGCGCGCGAAATCAAATTAAATATCTCACGATTCCACGAGCCGGTCGCATTTCATCGCGGCTGACGGGGGACCTGGCCGACGGCCAAAACGTCCTGACGCGCCGGATTCGACGTCGGCGACGCCGTCCTCTCCACCCCCTCTCCCGCTTCCTCCGCTTCACTACCCCCACCATCCGACTCCGAAAGGATTACGGAGTTATTCCTAGTCGAATGTAAATCCGTCCTTTCGAGGGAGGCCCGACGACTCACTCCCCCGCGCCTTCCCCCTAGTCGAGAGATTAACGCGCCCCTTAAAGCCCCCGACGTTCTGCCGGGATTCGGCGGGGGGAGTTACGTTCGTAACTAACGCCGTAAGTTCGAGTGGAGGTGCGATCTGAATTTCGAAATTCGATCGCCCTTTCGGAATTCGAATTTTATTTAAATGACGACGATGAAGCGGGGGATAACCATTGTGACTTTTTTAAGCGTCACGTGGAATAGTAAAATGTTACAGCTATAGTTCGATAGAGATTTTTTTATTGCGAGCGTGAAATTTACAAATTCAATTTAGAAACGGTTTCATCAGTACGAAGTGATGTAGTTATCGTAACTTTAATAATACTGAATATAATAATAAGACAAAATAAAACTTGAAAAAAAGGCTAGACTGTTTTACAATATTACTGCTATCTGCAACAGACGTGTAAACAACAAAAATAAACAAAGGGAATAGCAATCAGGGTGGGTCTAAAAATATAAAAAGTTAATTTGTTTTCAAAAATTGTTACTTTTTCACGATATCAAAAAGCTTCAAAACGAAATTTTAACAGTCAAAAGAAAAATTGCTTCGGTAATTGAGGTAGTTTTTTCTCAAAGAGTAGCGTGCGATTTCCAGAGTAACATTTCAATTTTCGCCATAACGGATTCTTCATGAAATATCAAAAAATACAATTTTAAAACAACCTCTCTCAATTCGGCAGTCTCTCAAGGTCCGTCATGAAAAATAGGTAAAAAAAAGGTTCTGGGGTAATTTAATATCAGACAAGCAATTATCTCTGCCGTAAAAGACGCGCCGTGAAATTCTGCTAATTTGAAAAACGGCCTCAAAAATAACTCGGAACGCCCGAGCAGCAAGAATACACGCTCGAAAGCTTGCGCGAGAGCAAACAAAGGGGTGTTTAGTCTAGTACACGAGAATGAGCTTAAAAAAAAATGACATGTACAGCGTCGTCTCCTGCTTTTCGAAAAATGCTGAGAGAAGAAAACAGAAAAATCACTACCGAGAGTTGATAAGATTAGCCAGGTGGTTTTTCAGCGGTCAACTGCGAAACTGCGAACATTATTAACGAGCTGATCGATTTGTCGCTCGAGCACTTGAAGTTGTTATCTGTGGAGCGCTTGATGAAGAGATACTAGAGATTTGAATCGATCAATTATCGATGAGTATTATCTGATAATCCGTTATTAATTATTGCTGATATGACCAGCATTAACAGTAGACTTTCTTTAATTTTCATTCTCATACATCGATCTTTTTACTATAAAGTTTATCTAGTCAGTATATATAATTGTACACTTTTTATTTTATAAACTTGACGAAAACTTTTACAAAAGAAATTTAATTTCCTAGTGCTCGTAAATTGTTTATAACAAATCGATTATACTAATTTTGTAAATATAATTAGTCAGACGCACATATCATAAACCTTTATAACAACGAAACGCAATTACAGGTATAGTTTAAACAGATAAAGCAGAGCTGCAGTAAAGCTCCGGTCCATTCCTAATTGGGCGTTCCTCGCTTGCAATTCAAAACGGAGAAACATCGCCGGCGCGCCTTTTGTCCCTGTATCCTTCACCGCGGCCCGCTGGACGTGTTTGCTTGGCCGGTGCGCACTTATCACGACGCGGGTGCCCGTCCAGTCGGATGCGCAAACACTGCATCGGCATTCCGTGGCCCTGCGCAAATTCGCGCGAACTATTGCGCCGAGAGCGGACAACGCGCCCACGTCTCCCACCCCGGCGCAAAGTCGGCCCGGAAGCTCCGCGGATCGCGTAGTTTTGTCGCTACGTGGGTGGGAGCCTCGTTCATTGTTCAACTGCGCTGCTTTCGGTGGCCCGCGCGGAAGAGTCTACTGTGCGGCTCGCCCGGCAAAAAGAAGGGGCGAGGCAGGAAGATTATGAATGCGACGGGACGTCCGGGTCCCGAGCAGCGCAGCGGAACATTGCGTCCCTTCTGAATGCTGCGGTGAACCGACGACGATGATTAGCTGCAGAGATGGTTACGAAAGAGGAAAGTTCATCGAGGGTGTATCGTATAGTTTGAATTTAGTAAAATCAAATGAATGAAGATCGCAAGTTCGACCAAGTATAACATTGCGTATTTTCCATACATATTACGCACAGTGTAATTTAAACTATTAATTAAATTGAAAAAAGAACGTTCGATAAGCTGATAAACGTCTTTATAAAGTCACGTCGATTAAAACATACATTTTCATTAAACGCGAGTTGCACGCACGGGTGGAATGCGAACTCAGCATTTAATTCGATTCGCGATAATCCAATCTAATTATATCCCGTTTTCGGCCTGAAAAACGATAAATTTGCTCGAGCGCGCGCAAAAAAATCCGTTTCAATTTGCCGCGCTCGCGCGACAGCAAACAACGGCTCCGTTGCGCTTCGCGCCGAGCGCTCGGCAAATAAATAAAAGCCCTCGCGCGCAAGGGACGCGCGCGCGCGCTCGAAAAAGGCGAAAACTACGCGGGTAGGTGGGGGACGCGGCCTCGGCGATGTCGAGCGCCGTATAAACCAACATTTGCACAGCCCCGAATTACGGCGAGCCTAATAATCTCGGCCCCCTCTGGGGAGGGAGCGCGGCCGCCGCATTAAAGCCCGCCGGGAAAAATCGCGCGGCCAGCTCCCCCCCTCGCCCACCCCACCGAGGGAAGTCCGCCCGCGCGGTGGCGATATTTGCGCAGCTCGTCGATCGGACCGCCGTCCGGATGATTTGCATCTGCGGTCGCGGGAAACGTTCAAGTGCGACTGGAAAATAGTGGCTCGGCGGCGCGATGGAGAGGGCGGGTGTGCGCGCGGGGCGATGGGTCGAGGGGGCGTCGATTTTATCGGAACGAATGGTGGCTCGATTCGGCGCTGCGCTCTATATTTTCGCGAATTTTTTTTTTTTTACTGTGACTGCTCTGTTGTCCGCGTAACTTGTGGACTCTTTTAAAATGTTTCTCTTGTTTTAAGGGTGTGTTTTTAAGACAGCTTTATACAGTCGCGTTTTGATAAATAAAATTTATACGCAGTAACTATATTTCCTGTCTGCGTGTTTTTTGAAAGGGGAGGGTTTTGAAAATACGTAGCTGCAAAAGGAGAAATAAAAATAATATAATGAAATATACGATGTTGTAAATGGACTGGAGTTTAAAAAATAAGTACTCAGATTTTAAGTATTTACAGAAAGACTGTGCATTATAAAAATACATTTAAAAAAATTCGACTTGTTTAATTAAATCGAATTAATTTATTTAAAAAATAGGCGAAATTAATTTATTTAAAAAAAAGATCCTTAATTAGAGGGAGATTATATTCAGTTTTTCGAGCTTTAAAGCTTTGATAATTGAATGTTTTATTAAAAAATTGACCTGGATGAATTTAAAAAAAAGTATTTCATAAAATAATGAACAATTAAGCACTTTACTTTCTAATTATATGAACAGTCTAGATAAGAAGTTGATAAATCATTCTTAATAATAATCTCGCGTACACTTATTCGAAAATAACCGGAAGATCAATCGCGAGTGAATCATCGCCGTCCGACGTCAAGCAGGAAGAAGAGGAGTCGCAGAGCGAGGTCGTGGCTGTACGTATACATCGCGAGTACACGTAAAAAAAGACGGATGAAGAGCGGGAGCGAGGGCAGCAGCGAGCGCGTCGAAGCGGCTTACGGCAATTACACGGGCGCGCATTCTCTGCGGACGAGCAGCGCGCGCGGCGGCGGCGGCGCACGTGGGTCGCCGCGAAAACGTGACGTTTCCTCTTAATTGGACAGGAATCGCGCGGCCGTGATAGATGCGACGCCCCGGCGAACGAGCGCATGACGGAGCGAGTGCAACGGCGCTGCACGCGGCGGCGTCTGACGCGACTTATGAATAATAAGAGTCGAGGGATCCCACGCGTCGCTTTTACGCCGGGCGCGCGCCTCGTTATTGCGCGATTCCCCTTTGCGCCCGCGCTAATCCGGCGCAGCTTTATTTTTACCTTTCATTTTTTCAGGCTTTTTTTTCAAAGGACTCGCATCGCCAATTTGATGGATCATCGCTGCTGAAGCGCTCCCGGTGGAGCGAGTGCAATTTGCCGATGCGTTTTACTCCGGGCGCGGACGTTAATGAGGCACCTGTTTATGCGCTCGGTACACATTTTCATTAGCGCAGGTCATAAATATTGCCAATTGACATTTGCGGTTCAAATATTAACATTAACCGAGCGACTTCAAAAGGCTAATTTTGCATTAACACTTGCAGATGGATCCAACATAAAAGAATGGAAGGAGATAAATTTATTTTACTTGAGGAGTCGTGATCTTGCATATCGGTTGGTGCTCATACATGAATGTAGGCCTAGCATAAAATATAGGCAAATGTGGTGAAATGATTAAAAATTTACAAATTAACCTGATTAATAACAAGAGCAAACTGGTCAACCGGTTTTGTCACTAAATCAGTGACATTTAACTACAATATTTTTATAATAGTTATAATCCTGCAATGAAGAACTACTGTAGTAGCTTTCTCTAGTGCCTTTAACCAGTCAATTCAAAAAGTGACGGATATATGAAATTAAAGCAAAATATTTGTTAGCGCGAAAGATGCCAGACTAGAGACCACCTATCGATAAATGTACCAAGTACTATTAATTGCTACTGCTTATTATTTAAAAAATCGATTTAGTTCGAACGAAGTTTAGTAAAAATGATTGTTCAAATAATAATTTTCATTGATGAAGCAATTATAAATTGACTTTACATTGATAAAAAATGTTAGTAGTTTGTAAATACACGTAGAAAACAATCAGTTGCAATTAAACATTAAACATCCTTTTGCAAAGTGATCACTTTCCCCGTATCACTGCAAAAAGCAGTCGCGTCACTACAAGACATCCCAGCGCAAAAGTCGCATCGCGCGAGCTCGCGCGGCACTCCATCAAGTCTTTACCATTCAAACTTTCTCCGCGTGCACTCGCGAATTACGAAGCAAACAAATGCTCGAGTTGCCTCCTCGCAAGATCGCGCGTTACTTTCGCCTTATTCCCCCTCGCACCGCCATCAACTCCATCGCCGACTCGCGCGCGCGGCACAATAGGCGAGCACGCGATCGCGCAGTAAACACGAGGCGGCGGTATTACGCGTCGGCGGCTGGAGTCTTATCGAGCTGTCGGGGCGCGCGCGGCTTTGGAAGTTCGCGCGGCGCTATGATTATAGAACGGAAACAGGAACTGCGCGCGCTTTCGTTTCCTCGGCTGCCTCCCTCGCCGCGCGCTGACTACGTAAACATACCGCGTCGTCGCGAGCGATACGAGCCGCGGGAATCCGAGGGAGCCCGGCCAATACGCCGCGGATGACACAGTTCTCGCGAAAATAGCACCCACTATTTTCGTTAGCCCGCTGAGACGGCGGCTGCGGGACCCGATCCCCACCGATAAACCCGCCGGGTCGCCGGCACCACGTGCAGTGGCGCGTGCTTCATCCCCATGCGCGCTTTTTCTCGTTGATGCTTTGGCGACAAAAAAATCGTTGGTTGATGATGATTTTTTCGTAAAAGTTGAGTGACAGCTTGAAATTTTGTCTTGCCTGTATGATGTAAATAAAGGAAATGATCTCACGAAGTGTAGTACAGGTGTATACTATATAGGTGATAGAGTAGATAAGAAGGACAAAGAGGAAGTTATGAAAATGATTATGAAAATTTCATTCGACTTGTCGTTATGTAAAAGAGAGAAAAGCCTCCCCGCTTAAAATTTGAGCTTACAACGACTCAATAATTTTTTTCTAAGACAAAGAACTTAATTTAATTTGTGTTCTTTTTTTTTGAAAGTTAATGGCAAGTTTTTGACGAAAAGATGTGTTGGTACAGAAGCGAAACTGAAAATGTTTCGAGGGCGCTATCTTTCATGAAAGTAGATCAATTTAGCCGGGGCGGCATTTAGCCATTCCGGTGGTTACAAAATTTACATAATGCCATATCAAAGCAAACTGCCGCAAAATCGACGTATCTTTCAACTTGCCGACGTCGTTGCTCAAAGCATCGGCACCTTTTAAACGGGAAAGTACAGAGTAAGTTCAAAGCCACCTCTCTTGTGGCTCTCGCCGCACGCGTTAGTAGCCGTAAAAAGGAGTAAAAAAAGAATGTACGTTAAACGAATAAAAGAGGGACAAAGTTACATATCGGATTCTCATACTTTTTTTCTTTTTACGTGTAACAACGTATTAAATGCTTGAAAAAAAATTAATTTTAGTGTATATCGTGGTGGAATTTATATAAAAAAAACATTTTAGGTGCAAAAATGTGCTTGCACTTATACATCGGAAAACAAATAAATTGCAATTGTCATCGTTTTCCTTAACATTATTTTCGTTTCCTTTCTTGATTACCAAACTCACGTAGAAGAAAGAAAAGCCCAGAAAAAAAAGAAAAGATATACCCGCAAAAAAGTACGAGAAAGCCGAGAGGCGCGCGGGTACGAGGTGATTCGGAATTAAGCGACGTCGGCGGCCGGCTCGTTTATAACGTCGGGCGAATTAATAAATTGATAGCGCAGCTGGCATTTTGGCAAGGAGGCTCCATTAGACGCGGCATTTGGCACCCTTTCGTAATCCCCCTGACGTCACCGTAATTATACCTAAGCGAACGCGTGTGTCGCGCGGCGAGCGAATGGCCCACTGGCCGCGCGGCCTCCAGACGCCGCGCGACGATCGCGCCCGAAAAAGAGAGAAAACACGCGACGACGAAATCGACGTGCGCGCCAGCGGGGCCATCGCTCGGCCGGACGACGACAAAGAAAACTGGGTGCCGGCCGCGAGATTCGGTGCCGCGAGCCAAGCGTCTATCTCGACCCACCTGAATCACTCGAGTACGCGCGGGAATTCGTACTAGTTCGAGTGACCTATTGATTTTCTATATTAAAACAAGCTAGTTTACTGAAATTACAAACTATTTTCTCTTTAAAGGAATATTTTTATAAACAATTAGTTAAGAAATAAGTATATATTATAATGCTTAATTTTCATGAATTTTTTCAAAGATTTAATTTAATACTAGTAGATTCTATGTAAATTTACCATTCTATATTATACAAATTTACGAGATTGTTATTTCAGAGCGCAATTAATTTCAAATTGATCGAGTGAAGTTAATTGATAAAAAATATAGAAATTTTGTAAAGGAAAAAAAAATAGTCGATATGTATACGAACAGCTTATAGTATATTTTTCTTTTATTGTATTTTAAAGATAACTGATAATTGTAAAATCAAGCTTGTAAAATTACACTTCTACATGTTGTTCATTTCCAGGATTTGAAGTTTTCGATAGCCTTAATCAAAGTTTAATGATATTATTAACTGATATGTAAATTAGTATATATTGTAAAAGCACTGATGGATCTTTGAACAGTATACTAATAAATACATTAAACTGTCATATTGTTTCATAAATGAATTTACTCTTTTCATTAATCAATAGCATACATTCATCATGGTACGCTTAATTCTACCTTTATGCTAACAAATAATAATGCACTTAAATCGCCAATTAAAATAACGACCGTACCATCTTCCATAAAACGAACGTTAACATTTATGCGACGTTACGTTTCAACTATCGAGAAAATTTTATAAAAAAAAACTTACTCTGATCCGATCGCATCCAACCGCAACGGCTTTAACAAAATTATGGAACCAGAGGCAATTATCGCAGGAGCCAGTACCTAAATCTCACTGTACAACACGAACACTCGCCTCGCACTCGTCACCAGCCGCGAAATCGTCCAAAACAAACACGAAGACGGATCACCGCTAATTTCCAGCCGCGCGGTGACTCTCATCCTCGACCGCGGCGGCGGCGGCGCGTCTCAAAGCTCGCGCAATCAAAGCCCGGCAAAGTTTGTGCGCGCGTCCGTACACACGGCGGGGCACGCGTGGCGGCGCGCGCCCGCGACGCCGAGCTTGCGGCGCGGTTCGGCCCGTCGACTCTCCGGAAGCTCGTCCTCCCGTGTACCCGCCGCCCCCGTATAAATAAAAGTGCGAAATCCGAGCGAAAGTTCGCCCATCGACTGGCGGGCCCGCGGCCGCGCCGCCGCTATATTTGCGCTCGTTGGGACAGCTCCAAGAAAACCGCGTCGCAAGCTCCGCGGCGAAACGCGAGCGGCCGCGTACACCTACGTGCTCGCCGGGGGGCGAGTGCAGTCGGACGTACTTACCTTACCGCGTGCTCTCATTTAAGTTCCTTTTTGCGGGATTTAAGAGAGATATGTAAGTTAGCGAAAGAAGAGAGAGCAAGATAAGTGCAGGAGCATTGCGGGTCGCGATGGAAAAGATTATAAACTTTTCTGCAGATTTTTTCGGAATTTTTAGCTATCTGCAGGAAGGAAAAAAGGGTACAAAAACCTCAAATTTAAAAAAAAATGCATTTACGTTCTTTTATAGTAGTAAGCCACAGCTTTACATTATACTTTAATTAAAAGTGAACAAGTATATTCTTTTATTAAATTCTTTAAAATGAATCCCGCATCAATAATTATCTTGAAACATTTCAGCAAATAATTATTAACAAACCCCCCTATAAAAATAGAAAAAAATCCTCAAAAAGGAAAAGTTGGCGTATCCACGAAGCACGGAAAAATATATATAAATTACAACGCACGGCGAAGGACGGGGGTAAAAGGATACGGAAATTGTGCCGGCGCCGGGGGGACGGGGGAGCTCGGCAAAAGTGCGTGAGCGCGCGTGCTGCTGGCAGCGCGCAAATGACCTCCTGGCGATGCTGGAGTGCGCGTGCATCGGACACTCGGTGATGCCTGACGTCACGCGCGCGTTCGCGGTTCCTGCCGGCAAGATCGAATCAAAAAGGAGAACTGCATTAGTCGGAGCGTTCCCGCAAGAAATTCAATTTACACCCTGCGTCGCGCAAGCGCGCAAATTTCATCGCAATTTTTCAAACGTTCGGGGCTCGCGATAAAATCCAATTTGCGGCTGTTTGCTTTGTTTAAGGCGCGGGATTAAAGTGGAGTTACTAATTTCAGACATAAATAAAGCCATTCACGCGTTACAAAATTAAAAATTATCGGGGGTAAACGCGCGCTTTGTGTAACGGAAGTTACGTTGCGGTAATGTAAAAATATCAAAGACGGGAAAATCGTTAAAAATTTAATTAACGATTTTTTTAATTTCTTTTACAAATATATTGGACTTTTATTTATGCTTTAGTGTGTCAAACTTCTGTTGCATCTATTAAATTTTTAATTATATAATCTGGAAGAATTAACAATAAATAATTTCATTTGATAACTTTATAAAAAATTAAGATTAAAATATTACAGCAAATAAATAAAAGAGTAATTAAGTTGTTCGGTGTGCATTAACGTTAAAAAAATTTTTGAGCGGTCTTTTAACTTCTGGTGCTTTTTCGAATGAGTTTTGTTGTTCAAATAATTTTTTAATTAAACATGATGACAGAATTTTTTAAATGATATAATGACAATATCTAACGTACGTCATTTGAACAATATTTTGTCATTTAATTGTAAATTCTTCAACCAAAACAAAAAGTACCTGAAGCATGCTCCTGCACTTGACACTGTTCACCAAATGAAAGTTCAATACGGTGAAAATGTAAACAAAACAGTTCGCACAAAGGCACGTCCTCCGGCCTTCCTTTATTTTACCTCCATCGTTCTCCACGTCGCATCAGTTCCGCCGCGACGTTAATTTATTTACCCAGACGCAACGAGCGTGCACCCACGGTGCAACTAAACAAACGCTCGAAGACGCAGGCGAAGCTGTGCGGGTCCGCTTGGATCGCGTGGGTCGCGAGTGCGAGAGGGACGGCGCACACGCCGGAGCACACAGGTGTGCGGTGGGTGATGTCGGTACGTACACCGCGCTCGGCCGAGATCGCCGCGCACTCACCTGCAGGCCGTCGTCGTGGCTCCGTCGTCCGGCTCCTCGGGGTTGCGCGCGGTGAGAGGTCCGGTTCAGCGAGGCCCCGGCGAAAAAAGCGCGAACTGCAACGAGGGGACCAGCAACAAGCGAGCGAACTTGCGGAGCCGCCAGTCTCGCGCGCGCGCGCACGCAGCATCCGCTCGCGGTGCTGGTCGCGCGGGTGCGCAAGCGTGCTCGCAAGCTCCCGTCTCGGGGCCGCGAAAGCGTGGCGAAGTAGTGCGCCACCTGCGCGGAGCTTGCGGGCCGCCAAGCTCGCTCTCGCCTGCATTGCCAACGATATAATAAGTTACCAACGATTTTAGTTTTTTTTATATTTTTTAGAGTAATACAATATGTAGTTGTACTGATAATGACTGTTAGAGAATCAGTTTAAGTAATTCTTCGAGCTTACTTGGAACTTCATCTGCAGCACGCATAATTTTGCGAGAACGCGTGGTAGCGCGCCTGCGCGTACTGGCTTTACCTGTGGATTTTCTTGGTAAAGTCATGAGCTTATATATATAGAACTTACTTGCAAGCAATGACGTTCTACAACGTAATCTAGTTTAACTTGTAAATAAAATCAAATATGTCCTGTTACTGAACATTTTATTTGGTTATTTTACTTTTTTATTATAATTTACAATTTGATAATCAATTGAAAAGATCTGGGTTGATAAAAGTATATTTATATAACTAAAATAGCAATTATTAATTCATACATTAAAATTAATAAGAACAGCTGTTTTCGTGTAAAAATTACAACACAATATTTATTAACGTTTTTTATAATACATATTTGTTTATTTAATCATTTCAAGAACAAAAGTCCTTAATACAGTCAATAATAATATACATAACGATAATTAGTAGTACCATTTTTAATAAAAGGAAAATATAAATATAATTGAATGCGTTAATAATAGATTAAAAAATAACTATTAAAAATTAAAATATCTTAAGTCATTCAATAATATAAAATTCTCACATTTAGAACAAATTACTATCTCAAAGTGTAATGTTTTTCACGCCCATTAATCCTTTCAAATAATTCTTTTAAATAATTAAGTAAATACAACGAATTAAAAACCGTGCCAGCAACGCTCATTTCCGCAAGACGGTGATCAGCTGCAAGTGGAGCACTCGTCAGACCCTGAATCCCGAATCGATAAAAAGAATTCAAGGCTACTTAGCAGCAAAAAGAAAAAGGCTACCGTCACGCGAAAAGCGCACGCCGTGCACGCGATGCGCTCGATACAAATCTCGCGGGCCGCGTAGTTCGCGCAATCGCCGCGGCGCGGTGTCGGCGGCGCCCGCGGGCCGCGCAGCCGCGGAAATGGCGTCACTCGGCAGTCCAATAATGGCCGAGGCGAGACAACGTAAACACAGCGGAGGCTGCGACGACTCGCATGCGGGTAAGTTTTTTTCGTACTGACACGCGCCGTCCCCACTCGCATCCGCGGCCTCCCTCGATCTCCTCTCCGCCCCCGCGAGGTCCCCGCCCGGCGATTCCCGCCGGCCGAGCCCGAGAAAAGCGACTTTTCTCGCCCGTCTGCCACGGCTCCGCGGGACAGCCAGCCGTCGTCCCCGTTACGTCCCCGCGCCACCGCGACGACGTCCGCGCGACGGACAGGTGCTGGAAGCGCGAGAATAAGGGAGGACCGAGGATGGCTCGCGCCAGCTGTTCCTCGGGCCGGAGCCTTGCACTTCTGGACCGTGACTCCACGCTTTTTCTCTCCCTTTCTCCCGCGGCTGGCGCACGTCGCTCTGTCTCGCTCGCTCGGCTCGCCGTCTCCCCGCTCAATTATCGCATCGACGGTGGTCGCGGCCAGTCGACAGGCCGGGCCCCAAGGCCGCGAGCGCCCACGGCGAGACAAGGACGCGCGCCTCCAGTCATCAGTTCCACTGCACCTCGCCGAGCGGCCGATCATCTGTGCGCGCGGGCCACTTTTGAGGTTAGAGTCCCAGCGGCCGTTGCTTCGGTTTCTCAATCGCCGTCGCCTCATCGAAAATAGTGCAGCGACCCGCGAAATCGGGTCGAGCGTGTCGCGCAATTGTGTCCCACGCGCGGTGTCCGTCGTGAGTCGTCGCTCGCGCGTCGCGATCCCATATTGTGTTTACGGTGCGCGAGCGGCTCGCGTGTGCTCCCCCGCGCTTCCTCGTTCTTTTCGCCGTGGAAAGGCGCCGTTTTGAAATTGACCAGCGCGCTTTGAGCGCGCGAGTGTCATAAGGTGCGCGCGCCCGCGACGATTAGTCAGCGAGATCGCGAGCCGAGCTCGCATCGCGCTCTTGGCGATCGATCGCGCGCGCACGCTCGAGTTTCTTTGTTGCCTGCGCGCGAGCCCCCCGGGCGCGCATCCGCCAGCTGATTGACAGTCCGGCCCGAGGAGGCACACGAACTTTCGCAAGCGTCGTCACCGAGGCCGAGGCGTAAGTTTTATTTTCTTTCCACGACCCCGCGCAAAGTCCGCGTGTACCCTATCTTCGGCTGGCCATGAATTTTCATGCGTTCCTGGAGTGCATTTATTTACATTTTGTTCCGTCGCGCTAGACAGCGTGTATCTCGGCGTGTATATCGGCGTGTATTATGCAAAGCAGTGACGTGTATCGCGCGTAACGAGTGCCTACTGAAATTTCTCCTTTCGCGCTGGGACTTTCAATATGTTGCGCGTGTCACTCGCGCGACGAGCGTTCGGGCGTAATTTTGCAGCGATTGCGCTTGATTCGCTTGAAATTCAACCGATCGTCCGATCTTCTCGTTTAGTTAATCGACTCTTAAACGGCCGTGAATCACGGATAAGTGCCCGGTTCGTTTAAACTCGCGCGCGTTGGGAAAAATTCGTTGAATTCTCTTTTCGATATTCAAAAAGGTTAAGAAACGTGGGACGGGCGAGGATTTCGGGTACGATGAGCGCGGAGCGAAGGAGGAGCGGCAAGAAATTAGAAAGAATGAGCGAGTTGTTTTTATTTGCTCGATTGCGTCACGCGAGCGTGCGATCTCTCGGCGTGTTTGGAAGCATACGTGCGCTTTGTAAGGAATAATAGACAAAGTTAATGCTAGATGCGAACTCTGAATTTTCTTAAGCAGTCACTATACTTACTGCTGTTACAAGATGTTATTTCAGGACGTGATTCATTGAATTTGTGGATTTTTCCACGCTCATTTACACGTATACCGGTTAATTATCATTGTTATGAATATGCCTGGTCAAAATTCGTTTTTTATGAGATTCAGTCTATGCAAATGTGTTTATTTTAAGTAATTCTTTAGTACGTTGCATCGTTGAAAATTTCATTTATTTGGATGTATGAAATTTATGCGTAATCTAAATGTAACAAACAGTAATTAAGTCAAAAATGTTTGAAATGATACAAAATTGCCTATGACGTTTACATTTATAAGTCGAATATAAGTAAAAATATTTTTAAAAGCTAAACATTGAAATGATTGTATTTTGAAACAATAAAAAATATTCTTGATAATAATGAAGTTATGCAAACGCTGCTTAATGTATCAATCTAATCACGTAATACTTAGAAGTTAATGATAATAAAACAAAACTGCGATCGTTGCTCTGTTTTTTAAATTTTGATTTTCATTTTAACAGCTTTTTTCATTTAAAGTAAATCATTTCAAAATCATGTTAAATTTTAATGAAAACTACATTAGCATTAAAAATTAACAAGCATTTCAAAGAAAAAAAAGTTACCAATCTTTAGAACAGATGCAACAATTTAACAGCTAATGAATAGGCACTATACCAAACACAAATAAACAATCGGTCCATACCCGACAGATCGAAAATCGGCGAGAAACAACTCGGCGCGCAGCTTTTAATCGCAAAAGTGCACTCGCAATCTCGACGAAAGAAGACTCCCGCATAAGAGAGTAGTGCGTCGACACAATGAGTCGCGCACGGCACCCCCGCCACCGTGCAGTCGCGGAGTAAAAAACAATGCCGACCCGCGCGCGTTTCGTCCCGCGGAACCATCGCCGCAACGGCAGCGGTGCGTTAATTCGCGACGGCGGCCGGGGCGGTGGGGGATGATCCAGCAGAAAGACCCGAACCGCGACGACCTCGAAACGAAAGATGAAATAAAGGAAGGAAAGAAAAA
The DNA here is from genome assembly GCA_900480045.1 of Eurytoma adleriae. NCBI lineage: Eukaryota > Metazoa > Arthropoda > Insecta > Hymenoptera > Eurytomidae > Eurytoma > Eurytoma adleriae. The sequence continues at coordinate 169,989 of UXGC01000184.1, read as the reverse complement.
ACGCGAGCACTGCACATTTGCGGCGACGTTCGCGGAAAAAGCGCCCACGGGAGCCCCGATGACGCGTGGATTTTATATCCCTCTCGATCTCCGACGGGTGGAGAGTCCGCGGCATTAAGTGCGGGTCCGGTGGCGCTTTCATGTAACTCGTTTGAAGCGACGCGGGGGCGCGTGCACGTTCGACCGGGGGACGCGCCGCTGCACACAAAGCGAGATTCCTGTGTGCTCGAAACGTCCATCGGTCAGGACTTTGATGCGCGGCTCGGCTCCGCGGCTGATTGCCATTGACTGCGGCCCGCGATCCGGAAAAAGGATCGAGCGCGCGCTCGACGCGCTTATCGTTTTAATGAGATTTCAATGCGCCTCGCTCGTTCCCGACAAAGGACTGCACCGGGCCCTTTTTCAACGGATTCCTAATGCAGTTCGCAAACGCGCTACTGGTATCGATTTCGCAATTTGTTTTCTATATTTTTACGCGAAAAGCGTGCTCGACTTTGTTTTCAGCGCAAAAAAAAGCTCGAAAACATGATTGGGAACTGAAGAGGGTGGGCGGGAGCAATCTCCCCGGCTGCAACCTCGACAATAACAAGCGCGAACACCAAACGGTCGTGGAAAAAAGTCGGGGGAGTTATAAGAAATAAAATGGGGAGGGTGCGAAAAAAGGCGGAGATGGCGGCGGTGGGACGCAATCCGGGAAGTGCACGCGCGCGCGAGAAATCCTCCGTAAATCGAGGGATTTTCCCGACCTGCTCGCCCCATACGGCAAAAGTGTCCCCGGAAGCTCCCTTAACGATCTTAACTAGCCGCCGCGACTGCAAGTGGCTGCCCCGATATAAAGCTCGTTTCCTCGTAAAATATCTACTCGGCCGCTCCTCTCCGCGCGGAAGTTTATACTTAAATAAATATCTGACAAAAGCACCTCGTAACTCGCGGCGAAAGCGAGGACCGGGTTTCGGCTTTAAAAAAAACGGAGACCCCATAGTTTCGCGGCTCGCGAACTCGAGTATTACGGAATTTGGCTTAGAGCTCGAATAAGTCTTCGGATCAACGAGAAAAATGGATTGATCAATGAAAATTTCATTCATTTATCGAAGTAACCCGTTTCATAAATTCTAAAAGTGCATTATATAATTTAAATAACGAAAGGCTCGCAGTTGGCTAAAATTACGGCTTTAAAAATAATGAGTCAAATGTTTAAAAGGAAATAATTGCTCTCGTTACCCTAATTACACTAAATTTGTTAGCAAGTGACGAGTTCCTTCACATTCAAACTCAACGAACCCGCGCGCACGAAGCACTTTTATGTAAACTGGCAATTCGCACGCTCAAAACAAAATTTACATATTCTCAAGCCTGCTTTAAAAAAAAAAGAGAACCCGCTAGAGTAGAGCGATAATAAATGCGTTTACCTTGATAATCGTAAAAATCGATGAGCGTATAAATATGTTCCGAGCGGCAGGCGGCCTAATGGCAAAAAGTCTTTCTCTCTCGCGGCCGGCAGCTATCGGGCGCGACGCGACTGCGTCTATAACCCTCGTGACGCCTCTTATGCCAAGTTTTTGCATCCGCGCGCTTCGCGGCTTATACCGCCGCCGGGGATATTTCTAGTGGACCCGCGGTGGACGCCTCGGCTCCGTCACCGCCGCGTCTCTTAGTCGGGAGTCCGCGCGAGAGCGAACCGTCGAGCGCTCGCGGCGGCTCGCTTTAACGCCGCGGAAAAGTCGAGTCACCGCGCCTTTTTCTCAGTGCTCATTACGGACTGGTAAGAGGGAATTCGCGAGATCGCGCGGATATCGGTGCCATAGGCGTAAAACGTTCGAGAAATCGTTTCGTCGAGGAGTGCGCTTGAACCGGTCGAAAATTTATCTGGGTGTTTTCTTTGTTAAAGAGATGCAAATGTTGATACTGTAAGGTATTTAAGATTTGAATAATTTTATTCGTCTTTTGTTAAACATTGATTGTATTATAAGTAAGTTATATTTACTGCAATTTTATTATTTTCGTTTTTACAACTGGTTTCATATACATCAATAACTGTCAAGTCTGTTACATCACAGTTTCTATACTATTTTTATCTTTATTTTATTATAGCAGACACGTGTTTCAGCTTTTTGTAAATAGAGTAAAATTTGGCATAAATCGAAGTACAAGTTAATTTTAAAGTGATAATTTAATTAACTAGCCGAATTGTCAGTCTATTAATACAAAGCTAAAAATATTCTTCTTTAAAACTCAAAATTTTCAATTGCAAAACTCGTGATTATTCAATTTTTCTTTTTCACTCTCCAAATAAACGTTCCTAGACAGAGGCTTAAAAATCAATTTATCCTCACCTCGCGGTTGGATATAGCGCGGCCCTTAACGCCGGGTCCCATATTGTTATTTCTGTTATATCCCAAGAAGGGCACCGGCCACTCCGGTAGAGCCGGGTTATTTCGGTGGATTTTGGCACGGTCGCCTCCATGAAAAACGATTTCTCGTCCGCACGCGTGCGCGAGCACTGAGTCACCTGGGCGAATTTCAGAAAAGCCGAGACTCGAGGCCAGCCTAAGCACCGTGTCATGCCCATCCTGGTCGTCTAGGGCTCCCGAGGACTCGCCCGAAATGACCGAGAGGAAGCGCACGCTGATACTGCACAAGCGGCCGGACGACGACGACGACCGGCGGCAGGATGTGTCGCCGCGGCGATCGACCAGGTCCCTGGCGGAGGAGCCGAGGTCGTCGGCCCGGAGAACCCGCCGGCGGGACGACGACGGCGACGAGCGTCTCCTGGCGAGGGCGACCGTCGTGCCGCCGCCGCGCGTCATCCAAGACACCGGCTCACGCACACGCAAACGTAAATTACTTTCGGCTTGCTGTGTCAATTGCGCTTGAGACTGTACCGTCGATTCGCGCTTTCGTTGCAGTTTTTTTTTTATTTGAAAGAAAGCTGCGCGCGCCCGTGGGAATCTTTTCGCTCCGTCAACTGCTTTGCACCCCGCGCTTCTCGGCCGATTTTCAAGCGGGAAAGTCGAGCGATCATCGATTGATAACGAGGTTGGCCGTCGTTTCTTTCAAAGCGCGTCGGTGCGAGGCTATTGCCGATCGAGAGTCGAGGGCAACAAGCAAAATAAAACGCGAGCTCGAAAAATCAAGCGCCTCTTGTCGGAGTCCCGAGCGAAGATCCGTCGTCGCGCTGGCCGAGGGGGAAAAAAAAGAGAAGAAGCGAGCGACGAGTTAGCGGAGCGATAACGAGCGAAGAGATTCATTTTATTTTCTCTCTCGCCGATGCGCCGCGCGAAACTCTTTCCAAAGTTCCGAGCGCCGAGCGGCGCGCTCGTTAGACCGTCTTTTAATTTCCGTCGAAATGCCTTTTAGCCTCCCCCGCGACCCTCCGTCCGCCGGCTGCCGCCGATTTTACATGCTTACTTCTGCCCTCGTTCCTCCTTTGGCACTGGCACCCACCGCGATTCACCTCCCGGCAGAGTCGGTTTCGTATTTTCCCAGGGTCTTTTTTTTTCTCTCTCGAAGGCCCTCGCTTTGTTTTATGAGTTTCCGTAGCCTCGAGATGCTTATTCTGATCTTTGATTGCAGCCGCAAAAGATCCGATGACATCGCTCGACGAAAATGTGAACGCCGTGCGGCACAGGCAAGATCGTGATACGATGGCGCAGCGCGAAAAAGTGGGTGAGTCTATCTGCTGCTATGATTATTGTATAATATTGATCTTTCCATGTAATAGTACAATATGGGCGTGTATTCGCTTATTTACATTGAAGACCCACATATACCGTGGCTAAGTAACCTTTTAAAATGGCCATCAATTTTTTATCGATCAATTGTTAATTGTGTGAGTAAATGAATTAATCTTTCACTGAATAAACGTGCATCTTAGAAGTTAAATCGATTGTATACGCCTCTATAGGTGGATATTTTTGTAGTTAAAGATGACCAAATGTTTGCAGTCAGAATTTAAAAATGAAAATTAATTCATTGTTTCATTGGTAGTTGAGCAATCGAAGTCTTTCTTCTTTTGAAATTTTAAATTTCGATACGAGCTTTGAAAGAAACTAGAATTTAGGGACAAAAATGTTTAAAGAAATGCAGGTCAATTTTTTGTTCACAACACTGCATTATAAATATTGAAATTAATTTATATTATTGAGAGAAATAAATTTTAACACCCAGTACGAAGTCTTAAAAATGGAAATTTATTTATAGCCTATACCTAGTTCGAAAAGATTACTAAATACCTTCAAGTTAGAGTTTTAACTTCTTAAAACATTTTTAATTTGCTAACTTCAATCTCGACTGAATGTTCGTAAAATTATTTGTTTCAATATCACAAACAAAAAAATATCGCTGATAATTCAATTACACTTTGCACCAAAATAATGCACATTATGAATGAAAAAATCATAAATGAAATTTGATGAATGATTTAATGTCAGTTAAACCAAATTATTTGCCAAAATTTTATTATTAAATCGTCGCTTAAAGTTTCTATTCCTTCAAGAAAATTCAAAATAAAAACATCTTCATACAGAGACTTTATAAAAGTTGTATATCACTTATCTACTTTTTTTGATAACTCGTACATTATTTTTTTGCTAGAGACAACGTCATTTCTTCCCAGAGATACTCAAGTCTCGTCAAGGCCATCGCGATAGTTTACCATGAGAAATAAAGATTATGTTTTGATTTTATCTTTGCTGTTGTTTTTCATATTTGTTCTGCTAACTTGAGAAAATTAAATATTTTAGTTATAATTTACAACAAAAAATGATTGTTTTAAATTATCATAAAAAACATTTACCAACTCCTATTTTGCTGATTAATTTAAAGTAAATAAAAAGGTACTATCCAAATTTGGATTGTAAAAAAGACGCATTATTTATTTTAAATCTATCAGAAAGGTTATATCAAGTTGAGAGTCATTCACTTACGTATAAGTCTCACGATTACCCGACGATCGCGAGACTTTTTGTGTGTCGCGGCGGTCACGGTTTCGTCATCGCTCACAAAAAGTAAATTACTTTCAAACTTGCTTAGAATCTTGTCCTCTGAAAAAAAACTGTTGATTTAACGGCTGCGAATAAAATAATAGAAAAAACTTTAATCTAATAAGTACATATACTTCTATGCATTTTTACAATCAAAAGAAAGAAAAATTTAATACATCGTTTTAAAGTAGTGATAAATACGTACTTATGTTTCCATTTAACACTTCGTAAATATTTTTCCTCGTGTAATATCAGCATTAAGTGAAAAACAATTTTCGCAGAACGTCCAAGCAAAAATATAAACTTCAAATTCATAACACATGTTGTTTTTTTCAATATTTTTTACGCATTTGTCGGTTTTGCACTTTTAACGTCACGGCGCTTTTTTCGCCGAATTCAAATATGCCGTGCATAGTTTGATTTAGAGGGTTACATCACCTCAATAATGCTTTTAGCTCTGTGACTTCATTAACCTGCGCGACTCCCGAGTCTCTTTCTAACTATATATGTCCATTATATTACTGTAATAAATTAAAATACTACAACTGTCTTTTTTATAGAGGAAAACATTGATAATATTTTTTTAATATCGATTTTTATGATTGTACTCTTAGGCATAATAAATAAGATTTGCAATATGATCAAGTACTAATCGAATTTTTCTAATTTTTCATGATAACCCCAGCCGACAATTTCATGAGGAGGGAAAGGATAGAGGATCTCAAGCGAGAGATTGAGTCCGATGTGGGCCGACCCGTGCAGATCGTCCAGGCCCATCCGGATCACACGTTCGAGCTCGACGAGGAGGCCCTCTCCGAGATCCTCCTCCAGGACGATGTGAAGGACCGCAGCGTCGTCGTCGTCTCGGTCGCCGGAGCCTTCAGGAAAGGCAAAAGCTTCCTGCTCGACTTTTTCCTGCGATACATGGACAGTAAAGTGCGTGCCTCATGACATGCGCAAAACAGACGAGATTTATTGTTTAAGTCGCGGGAGACACATAAATTTCAAGACTATCTCAAGGATATTAGCTGATGAAAGAAACGCAAAGATATAATCGCGTTACCACGGTAGACAATCGGACACCTAAGTCATATCAGATTGACAGAATTTTTCAGTTATGCCGGAAATGTACGGGATGAATCTTTCGCGATAAGATAACAAACGATAAAAGTGTATATGTTGACTTCGTTTATCAATTATCGTAATTTTTCTCGTTTATTGAATTCTTATCTCGCGTCGTGCAACGAAATTGAAATTAATCTTAAAGTATTTCTTAATAGATAAAGAAACGAGAGAAAGTTTTTGATTTGTATTAATGTGTACTTTGTTTGTTTTGTCAAAAAAAAAACAGTACATCCGGAAAGAAGACACCGATAATTGGTTGGGTGGAGAGGCGGAGCCGCTGAGCGGCTTCTCGTGGCGAGGTGGCTCGGAGCGCGACACCACGGGCATTCTCATGTGGTCCAAGGTGTTCCCGGCGACGCTGGCGAACGGCGAAAAGATCGCCGTCATCCTCATGGACACCCAGGGCGCCTTCGACAGTCAGTCGACAGTCCGCGACTGCGCGACTGTCTTCGCCCTCAGCACTATGCTGTCTTCTGTTCAAATCTACAATCTTTCGCAAAACATTCAGGAAGATGATCTCCAGCATCTACAGCTCTTCACTGAATACGGAAGACTGGCCCTCGAAAAGTCAGGCAGCACGCCCTTCCAAAGGTTCGCAGTTTAATTCTAATTTTCCATGAGACCTAGTTTTAACAATTTCTGTATTTACATTTTACTGTTTTATTTTTACTGTAATCTTAAGTCTAAGTAATATTGACGTGAGAGCCTGCAGTATATTTATGAAAAAAGAAAGGATTGTAGATCAAGAGGTTGTCCTTGAAATATTGTTGTGAAATTGATTACAGGTTTTCTTGTCTTTTACAGGTTACAATTCCTTGTTCGGGACTGGAGTTATCCATACGAGGCAGCTTACGGAGCCGAAGGCGGACAAAAGATCTTGAGGAGGCGGCTAGAAATTTCGGATATGCAACATCCGGAGTTACAGAGCCTAAGAAAACACATTAACTCCTGCTTTTCTGAAATTTCATGCTTTTTAATGCCTCATCCGGGTTTAAGAATAGCTACCAATCCAAAATTCGACGGCAGATTGTCGGAAATCGAAAGTGAATTCAAGGAACAGTTAAGAGTATTGATACCCTTGCTACTAGCACCAGAGAATCTCGTTACAAAGAAAATCAACGGTCAGGTGGTAAAAGCCAAAGAACTTGTAGAATATTTCAAGAGCTACATCAAAATTTACAAAGGCGATGAGCTACCAGAACCTAAGAGTATGCTTGTGGTTAGTTGAATTTTCATTAAACAAAAAAATATTAAAATTTTTGGTAATAAAACGTGAACATTTACAATTTTTGTTTAGGCTACGGCGGAAGCGAATAATCTGTCTGCTGTGGCAGAAGCCAAAGATTTATATCTGCAAATGATGGAATGCGTTTGTGGAGGATCAAAACCATTCTTAGCAACCGCCCATTTAGAGTCTGAACATCATCGTTGCGTCGACAAAGCCTTACATCAATTCCAAAATAAAAGAAAAATGGGTGGCGAAGAATTTAGTCAAACGTATATGGAAAAATTACAAAAAGTAATAATAATTTTTTAATATGTCAGATGAATAAGTCCAATAAAAATGTTATTAATTTATCTCACTTTGCAGGATATTGAAGAAGCTTTCCATCAATTTAAAGCGCACAACGAAAGCAAAAATATTTTCAAAGCTGGTCGAACTCCCGCAGTGTTTTTCGTAATAGCTACCGTAACATACATAGCATCTGGTGTATTTGGTCTTGTTGGCTTAAACACTTTGTCATATATCTGCAATGTAATTATGGGAATTGCCCTGTTAACACTTGCCTTATGGGCATATATTAGGTATGCTAAGTTTATACTTCAAATTTTCAAGAAAAGTGACAATTTCAAAAAATACTTTCTTTTTGTTATAGGTATAGTGGAGAATTCCGAGAAATGGGAACATTAATCGACGAAGCGGCCACTATGGTATGGGAAAACGTAAGTAAAATTTTAAACAACTGTTCATATAGGAATTATTTGAAATTATACTTACGTGCGTGTACTACTATTACTATTATTACTGCGGTAAAGTGTAGCTAATCCGGCGGCTTTAAATTCATATTTTAATGAGAACATTTCTTTTTTTACTAATTAACATAACATTTTTACTTGTATTAACAAGATCAGGCCTAACTAACATGTAGTACTTTTTATTCCTACAGGCCGGACAATGTGCTCATCTCGCACATAAATTAAGATACCTCATCCTTTCTGTAGTTGTAACCTTTTTTGCGATACCATCACTAACTTTTTTTCACAATCATCTTCGCAAACATCGTTTTATCTGATACAACGTCTTACATCACAACAATAACCGTATTTTTATTGTGTTGTAATTTTATTTTATTTAAGTTTACAATTATTTTTTACTCATATTCAAACCAATCAAAACTTTGCATTTCATTAAATTTTCGTAAGACTTTTCTTTTTCATCATTTAACCCTTTTGTTTTAATTTAAATGTAAATCTCCTACTAACAATATCGGGAGATATGAGGATCAATGCTCAATAAAGGTATGATGGTTATTGCGTGGACAATAAATGCTTTTGCTTTAATAATATTTGCCTAAAGTAGCTTAGAAACAGTAATGGACATTTTATTTATTTGCAATTTAATGCTTACTTTAATAAAGTGCACAGACTTGTCCATTATTGCAAGAAAAATATTTTAAAAATGAACAGTATTACTTATATTTTATAAATCTCTTATAAGCATTTATATAACATATTAAATAAATTTCATACTACAGACTTATGGGCATGCTCGCTGAACTATTTTGAAGATTAGTACACTATTTTATAAATAATAACTCATTCTGCTAAGAAAGTAGATCAAAAAAGCGTCATGTAAATATTGAATATTGAATGTTTAAGCATCCAGAAACTTGTATGTGTCTCAACATAAAATTTTTCTTTTATGTATGTTTAGTTCATGAAACCGGTTTACCAGCAATTCGTGGAGAAATCTGTATCTGTAGCAGTGGCACAAGCTGCTGAAATCGCCACAAACTCAACATTAAGTGCCACTGTCACTGCCAACGGCAAGCATAAGTTGTCGTAATGTTTGCTCTCTCCATGGTGTCGCAAATGTGGCATGTTTCAAGGAACGATGAAAATATTTTAAAACTATTGGCGGTATTCGATCAAATACCATGGCTAATAAAATTTTGCGTGATTGTTGATAAAAATTACTCTTTTGTAAAAAAAGGAAGAAAAAAGACTAGGAAAAAAGGTTTAAAAGTAATAGAATTTGAGAAAACTTTGCCACCATACTGAGACTTCGTTACATTCAGCTCAGCTATTGAAACTGTGAACGTATGTACAGTACTCCTGATTAAGAATCAGTGTTAGATTGTTAAAAAATTTATTAATAACGATACTAATATTATATTGTTATAAAAATAAAACTTTGTATTAATAAGTGATATTGTCAAAGCAACTTGATTTTAAAATTTTTGCTATGTATGGGAATTTTAAGAAAATCCAAAATTATAAATTTTTTTTTTGTACAGAGTCATTCAGCATATTTCGTTGATACTTTTACAATGTTCTGTTAGAGACGATCCTTCTAACTTTTTACATATTGTAGGTGCATTTTTTTCTTTATTTACAGAACACATTAAGACAGTCAGAAATCATTATGATTATATAAATTTTATACATAACGTTAATTTTAACAGTACCAAATGAGTCTGTGTTATTGTGCCACGAATATCCTACAAAACATTGTATTAAAATTACTTTGTAATAAACAAATTTTGTAATCGTCACAGGCCCTTCATTATATTTTTACTGTGTATGTCAGGATCTCTCGTTAAATTTTAAACATATCATGCCATAGTATCTAGAGTAGTAGTGATGTAGAAATTTCATTTGGATGTTCATCTTTATAAAAATCTTGCCATTGAATTGTTGTAGATGAAAAAATATTTTTGCGGATTGTTCTGTGTAATGTAGAAAAATTTTTTGTACTTACACTTGTCATTAGTAGTTTAATCATATTTATAAATTTTGAACAATTTTTACAGAAAGGTCTGTGAAAAAATTAAAAATTTAATTTCATTGTAACATATAGGTGATGGTCTCAATTGTTTATTTGCAACTATTGTCTAATTGTTATTTTGTGTTCTATTATTTATTATGGAAAAGCAGGTCGTTGTCTTTTTTGAATATATATAAAATAATTTATTACCAATAAAAATTTATAACAAAAAAAAAATAATAGTTAATTTTTTTATTTTTTAAAAATGTGTCATCCACGAATTCTAAAATTTGAACGATTAAAGTTTGTAGAAATTTTAAAAAACGAATAAGAGAGCATTGCACTTTTTGTTTTTATTGCACACAAATAAAAATTGTATACAAAAATGCATAGGATACTTTTGGTGTAAGTAATTATAGATGAAAATAAACGTATTTTTGTATAACAAATGCTTATAATTTTATTTGATTCCTTAACTTTATAGGTATTACAAAAAATATCACAAATTATTAAGTCTTAAACATCTTGCGAACTATATTTTCATATCCTTGAATTGATAAACGCCATTGTTCGTGATAAATGTTATATTTTTCTTGTGCTTTCTTATCTTTAGGTTCAAGATTTAATACCGTTTTTAAATCATTAGAAGCCTTTTCAAAATCTCTTAGATTTCCATGAGCTACCCCTCTTCTATACAGTGCCTTGACATTATTTTTTTCTTTATTAAGTACCTTGTTACACAATGACAAAGTATGCTCATAATTTCCTTTAATTAATTGACATTCTGCCATATTATTGTACAAAATGATTTTCAGTTCAGAAACATTTTTCATCAATGGTTCTTCTAAATCTACAATAGGCTCTAAAGTAATTAGTATTTTGCACGCTTTGCTAAATCTGTGAAAAGCATCATCATATCTTTTAGATTTAAATAGTTGAACTCCTTTTTCTTTATACTTTAAAGCAGTTTCATATTTTTCTTCTGGGCTCCACTCGTAAATAGGTTTGTAAAATTCTACACTTTCTAATGTCACTTGAATAGATAAAATAGCATATTTGTCCTTCGAATCATTGACAGGGTATTGTATAGTAATTAAACTGTGTTCATTCAAATACATTGTTTGAATGGCTCTTTCTATCAATTTGTCAATTGCTGAACATGCTTCACCAATAATAATAACTTTGTTCGAAGCTTCATCTACTATTTCACTATGGAAATCTTCTTTAATCTGTTTAATGGTATGTTCAATTAACTGTGGTTGACCAACATATAAATTGCAAATAGATTTTTCTGTTGGTTTCTTAGAAAACTCTCCTGGTTGAATTATTTCTTTTTCAACTAATTTATCTTTAGATTCCCACGATGTCATTTTGAATGAAGTTATTAAAGCTGAAAGTTTATAAAATATTTATTATAGCAAAAAGCAATAATCACATATGAATATTTAATTGTAACCTTAAATGGATATTACTGTGCAAATTAAAACCTATTCTCTCTGCATAAATTTAATGAATTTATACACAAGTAAAATAATATTATATTCATTTACGCTGTTGATTTAATTCGGTAATGCTGTTCAATCTTCCACATTAGTTATTTCAAACGCTTCTTTCAATTCTGCAAAAAATAATTAAACAAAATTTGTATGTATTACAAATTACTAAATAAATCATATCATTATTTAATTATTTACTCTGCATACAAACCTTCATATGGTTGCGTACAACATAACTTTTGCGAAAGTTTATAGTCTCCACTGATCAACTCTGCAAATAAATTTGTTCAATAGTCAAAAATAAATGAAACATAAAAATTCCACAATTTTAAATGTAATATTTTTTCTCGAAATTTCGAGTGAAAATACTTAACAATTTTTATAAATTATTACCTTTACACTGAAGAAAAAGCTTCTATACAAGTATTTTCAATATTCACAAAGTTTTCTTCTTTTAATATACAATATAAAAATATTCAAAATTAACAAAATTATACCGGATAAAACCTTGCAATCATGCAGCTAATATATATTGTAGTTTTGTAGTATCTTTTGAAACCCAAACAGTGTATTGGATAAGATGGCATACTGACAGACATTTCTGGATATAAATGCAGATATCAGGGAAATTTTACTCTGATGGTATAGACTATCGTGCATCATTTGGGTAGCTACTCATCTTGAGAGTTTTGTACTCATAGACAAGAAAAAAAGCGGTAATTGAAATGCTCAATGGAAATTTAATACAACTTGTTCATTCATATTCTTAGAAATTTCATTTTATTATAATTTGTAACGTACAATATATTGTATACAAAATTTTTTATAGATAATTTGATAATGTGTTAAAGTATTTTTTGTACTGAAAGTAAATTAAAAACTAAATGATCTCTTCATATCTTCATCTTTGCGTATATTAAATATTGAGTTACAACATTTGAAAAAAAACTGCAAATTAAAATTTTATCAAGAGTTCATGCATGGATCAAACATAGGAAGATCTTGCTGAACTTTTGGATAATTAAATTTTCATATAAAAAGAATTAGCTACTAAATTTTACGATTATTATTATTGGCAGTATCTACAGATTTATTCAGAATTATGATATTTACATTTGGTACAAATTTCATTGTGTTTTATAACATACAAAAAACAGTAACAACTCTTTGAATACTTTGAAGTAATCACAAATAAAAAAATGTCAAATACATTGTTCCTAATTTTTTTTTTTATTAAATTTAGTATGTAAAGTTTTCTCCAAAAACTTTTCAAGACTCTTCATGCAAGGTGCGTTTATCAACTCTGTGTTTGTATGTAACAATAAAACAAAAAAATTCAGCAAGATAAATTTTTTAAATTAGATAAAATTGTACCTAAAAATTTTGTATTTCGATGCCAAAAATCCTTTAAATGATAGTGTGAAAATTTTTAAACAAAAACAAAACTATCGCATTTTATACCTCTTAATATTATGCATCGCTTTACGCATTACAGTTAATTGTCTTGTACTTAGGGAGAGTACAATGATAACTGTTTCAGAGAATCGTAAGCGCACCTTACTTTCTCTGAATTGGTATCAAATATATTATCCATGATTTGATTTGGACTACTCATTATTAGTATTATTAATCATTCTCTTATGAACCTAAGTTTCACACTAGGCCATCCATTTTAGTAAAGAATTCGCGTATGCCATTGGCTTTACATTTGGATGTGGCTGAAAAATTTTGAATCATTATAAAATTTTTCTTTGTACTAGAAAATTTATAAAAGTTAAGAGTTAAGAAGATTAAGATCCTTACCACGGCTTCATATGATGTATATTTAGGTATCATATCTTTGCCATTTAGTGTGATAAAGGCACCTTGGTTACCCATTGTATCACTGAAAATTTGCAAAACATTAGAAGTGCACATCACGAAAATCATCTTTAAAATTTATTTAAATACAGAAACTATGCATACCAATAGTTTGGAGCAGAGAAAACTGTTATACATTTTCCATCATGTCCTATTTCATAACCATCTTGTTTCACCTCATGACTCCTAACAATATAGTCTAATTTGTTTAACTGTAGGAATTTCTGTGTAACATCTGGTCCAAATTGTACACCAACTCCTCTTTTACTAGGTGCCCTACCCATCTGAGGTTGTGGATCTGACCATAGCAATTCGCACATAGGTCCTTCATCTGGTGGTTGCCTGTTCCTGTCAATTTCTCGAATTTCTTTTAGAGTCACATCATCTCTGGAAAATAGACCTCCGTGCATTACCTAAGTAAAAAGTTAATTATTATGAAATTACCCTTTATACTATTGAATAAATTAGAAAGAGATTTTTACAAGCACTCTTCCATTAATGCAATGAGCTAGTGGTAACCAGTTGTACACTTCGGTGAATAATTCAGCCATTTGAGCAGTGTACTTTGCCTTCACCTCTCCTTCGAATCCATACATGTGATTCATTGTAGCAGACTCGTGATTACCTAAATAATGAAAATTCAAGAATAAAATTCTATCTTAAAATTTTTAGAGTATATGTGGTAAGATAATCTTACCTCGGGACATGAAAAAGTGATTAGGAAACAATAATTTAAATCCAAATAATGTGAATATGCATTCAACTGAGAAAGAACCTCTATCAACAAAATCTCCATTAAATAGCTATAAGATAATAGTTAAGTAAAATATTTAAATACATAAGTAACTGTGGATAAATTAATTTTGTAAAAGGATACATAAGGATTTGATTCTGATGGCAGTCCATTCAATTTAAAAATGTTAAGTAAATCGTAATATTGACCATGAATATCACCACAAATTGTAAATTTATTACCATCTGGTACTGAAATATCAACCAAACTTGGTTGCGCCATAAAAAGAGCTTTTACGTCAAGAAGAATTTTGTATGCATACTTTCTATGCAATTTTTTTTCATTCTTATACCAATCTATCAAATCTTCCATAAACTTTAATGTCACTTTGTCATTTTCTAGTTTTGGTCCTGTATATGCATCTTCAATAGCTGTATTAAAGCAATTAATTAACAAAATTAATCATTTAATTATAAAAAGTAAAACACTGAAAGTAATAGTAACTTACTCATAGCTTCTAAATTAATTGAATCTGCTATACTCTTCTTATTTTCTTCAACTGAAATAGCTTTTTCAAAAGCCAATTTTTTTACAATTTTGTTACACTCTGTATATTTTGCTTTAGCTTCTTTGTCATTTGGCCTAGCTTTCATTACCGTTTCATAATCTTTGAGTGCAAGTTTAAAATTGCCTCTGGACATGTTAGCCGCTGCTCTTCGGTAGTATCCTTTGATATAATTTCTGTCTAATTCTATAGCTTTGGAAGCATCTGTCAATGCGTAGCCAAAACATTCTGTTTTTAGGTACGCAAAACTCCTGTTTCCATAATAAATAGCCACCGATGGGTTTAGATCGATTGCTTTGGTATACAACGAAATAGCATCCTCATAATTTTGACCTATAATTAAAAAGGAAAAAAGTGAAAAATTAAATATGACATTGATTATTCCCAAAAGGTGGATTGTATATCGATAGATGCAAAACAACTCTATCTACACAATCAAAGGAAACTTTTATTCAACTTGGCTCAAAAATAGAAGCTCTCAATTAACCCTTTAATGAAAAGTGTGGTTAAGTTCGGGCTACACGTGATCGTTTTGTAAGCGCTAACTGAAGCAAAGTGGCGTGAATTTGAAAATTGGAGTCGACACGGCGTCGGCAAAATTCTCAAAAAGCCATAAAATATCGATGCTACGTACTGTTAAAAAATTTGTTTGCCTCCTCCTTGTAGTTTTCCGCCTGAGCGATGTCTTCTGGTGACGGGACTCTCGGAGCTTCGGCCTCGGCGTTCTCGCTCATTCTCGCGGTGGTTAATTAAAGGAAGCGCAAAAAATCACTAAAATTAAGCCGGAGCGGCGACGGTGAATTAGGCATTAAAAGAAAGGCTACCTCTCCGAGCCAAAGAGATGCCCTTTTATAAATGTGCTGATTAACGGGCGCCGTAGGGGTATGTTCTGCTCTCTTCGTATATAACCCGAAGCCCGATCTAACCCGACTAGGCCCGACTGGCGACTGCACGCATCTGGATTCTGGGTATACCCTATATATAGATATATGCACAAATTAAGCTCTCGAAGTAACACATCTGAAATTAGCAGAAGAAAACATTTAAAATTTATTTTTTAACTTATTATAGCTTAAATGGTTTCTCTGTAATTGCGAAATTAGTTTCCGTTTTTTTAATTTTAAAAATTAATATCTTTTATTCATGTTGAAAACTAATCTTATGCATTTTCATTCAAAATGAAATAATAATAGTTATTTATTAAGTATAATTCGTTTTCTTCTCAATTACGTATTACGAAACTATTGTAGTCTTAACAAATTGTTAAATAATTATAAAAAATTAATTATTGCGTTGCAAGGTAACGTCAGCTGGTAAAGCAGGTATGGGTAAGATTCTCTACAAAGCTGAAAGAGGGAGTATCTAATATCAAACAGCGTAAATTTTCGCGTAAAATTGTTTTTTTAAAATTGAGACTATTTTCTTTCATAGTTTCATTTTATTCAATAATTCTAAGAATGATAATATTTAAAATTAATTTCCATTAGGAATACACATACAATTAAAGAAAATATATATATTTCACTATATCAAGAAATGCAGAACTAAGTGCACTTAGTTCTTCATGAAGAAATACAAAAAACTCAAGAGAATTTTAAAAGCGCAAATCCTTACATACATGCATACCCGATCGTGCTACGGAAAAGTAAGAATATTTAAATTTTTAAAATAAGTTCAAGAAATTACAAAAATAAAAATTCACGCGGCACTTTTCGATGAATTTCTATTTAAAGTGCGTCATATAGTATGAAATTGTAAAAAGCAAACTAAACTGTTCCGACGGGTCTCGCAAGTAAAAGCGAATCTCACGCCCGGGGACAAGAAGAAGTGTACATCAAAAGTCAAACTTCGCACAATGGACCTTCCACTTCACCGTGAAGGAAAAAACGAAGCGCGTCAGCACAAAGAACTGGCGGCGGGGGTGGAGGGCATGGGAGGCAGCGTGGACGTTACTTATTCAACTGTCGCCCGCAGAAAAAGGGTACCGAGTATCCCGGAGGGGGCCGGTGCAGGTGAGAGACCGCGGGTGCAAGTAGGCCGCGGCGTCGAACCTCGGGAGTGGTGCGAGTTCTGCGGCCAAGCTGCGCGAGTGTCTTCAAGATGCACGCGTACGATGTCATCGTCGCTAATGAAAAGAAATGTGAACGAGCAGAGTGCAGGATCGGAGCTCAAATCGAATTTTGCGCCATCCACCTGCATTCGTAATGAGCGCGGCGCGGTAGATCGATGGGATGACGCGCGGGTTCGCTGAATAAGTCACCGAAGCTCACACGATCGAGGAAAGATCACGGGAATACCACTGTAAGCGATTATTTTAGAAACGTTGATTAATTGTACATTATTTTTTTTAGCAACGAGGAGAGTGTTTGGTTCTTCGGGTGTCCGATGATGAATTATTCATTTTAGTTTCATTTTTAGACCGTACATGATTTATAACATATAAACGTATTTTGAAATTGCTGCATAATAATTCATGATCTGTACCTTGGTAACTACTTAACTGTTTGGAATATTAGATTTTGAATTTTTTGTGAAGGTAAACGAATTTAAAGTTAAGAAAACTTTCATATCTATTAATACAACTGACACTCAAGTGCACAGGTACATGAAACTGGAGAATTAAATTACTTTGGATTGACATAAAACTCTTGATTTAATCTTCTTAAAAACTAAAACTAGGTGCATTTCTTGCGTCATATAACTTTGATTATACTTTTAGCCGTAGATAGTGTCATTATCAATTGTTTAGAAACTAATTCTTACTTGTTCTCGCTATATTTATTAATAAAAAGAAACTTTCAAATTTATGTGTACTACTCGAATTATACATTTTATATTATTTATACTTACGTAAGCAGGATGACACTAGGCGGACTTATTAAGGAGGATGAGTAAAGAAATCAAGCGTGTAAACAACATTTAATGTATGTTTATTAATATTTTACACTTTCGTTTCAATTACAATCAGTTTGGCGCAAGTTCGCTAGCTCTCGCGCACAGATCACGACGTCTGTAACCCCACCGCTTATCCCTCGGCCGCTCTTTCTCTCTCATTCATCCTCTTGCTCTTATTAATTAAAACATCGCATCGAACAATTTTTTTCTTTTATTTTGTTTACCGTGCGCGTTCAAACATTCTTTCGCGCCGCGCTTGCGCTTCAATTTTTCCCCGGAATACTCGCCTCCGATAAAACGGCCGTGGAATTTGGACGGGTTGACAGGCGCCGGATTCACTAAGTTTTCACTTTATCTTTTATTTATGAGCAGATATGGACATCCGATCATTCGAAATTTTCGAGAAAAGCAAATCATACTGGCTTTGCATTTTAGACTTTCTCAAACAAACGTTTACTCATACAGGGTGGATGATATGTAATCAAGTCTTTGTCTACTGAAGAAGCTTCCGAAATAATTCTGAGCGGAATCAATCGATTTTTTTTGTGGTTTCATCTACGTCTTTTGTTTCTGACATATTCACATTGAATTTTCAACTAGAGGCAAGAGTCCGGGTCGTCCGAACTGAAAACGTAATCGACCAATTGTGTGCTCACCATCGATGCCCATTTCTTCGCTTTATAAGATACAATTTTTTTTAGTACAACGACGCAATTCGCTCGAGATACTTTTATTTTCTTTTTTTTTTACTGGGCTACTTTTGAATTTATACCTTTCGCCCGCTAATCGACTTTTTCAAAACACATTTCAACAGTATAATAATAAATTTAATGTATTAGTAATCTGTACAATAGGAATTACATATCGAAGACGGAAGATGAAATGCATCTGGACTCGCTGATTTATTTTTTTTAAATCTCCATTACTTTTTATTTTTCTTGTTTACTCTTTGAAGGAAACCGAATGACACTGGAAGTACTTTTAATAAGTTCAACGGTATGCGCTCTTTGCTTCATGATGAAATCTACAGTTACGTATAGTCTAAATTACAACATAAATCTGTTACTAATTGTCACGAGTTTTATAAAAAAATTTTATTTCTTGGTTATTATTAAAGTCTTAAATATTTAAACACTAGGTCAACAAATGTAAATTGAACTGCTCCTTTTATTCGCGACGAACAAAGTTATCGGTATTAAAAATTATATCTTAAAGGTAATCGTATAGTGAACATAGGGTTTCCTCATTGCATCATGACTGTTCAATGTCATAAATTCTTACAGTTTCGTTGAATACGGAGAAAAAAATTATTGAATTTATTTTCCACATTATTTTTAACTGTATTCAATTTTCTAAATTTTTCATTATTGACGAGTAATTATTACTAAAAAAATTTAAATTATACATTATTTGTTTTTAGCACACAAAGAATGTGTTTAAAGTACATCTAACTTTTGAGCAATTTCTACGATTAGATTAATTCAACGATTATTCAATACAAAATTTATGCATTTTATTGAGTAATCAAATTAAACACATTTTTTGCGTATATATTTTCATAGCACCCGAAACGTTTATTCTACTTTGTGCCCGACAAACTTTCAAGCGCGTTTCGATAATTTTTTCCTCCCTGTTAACGAAAAAAAAAAAATGGAACAAAAACTAACTCTTCCAGCGTTCGGCTATTTTCGTAACACCTCCGTGCGCACTCGCAAATACGCGATTATCGGAAAAACGTCGAGCAGTCGACGACTTTTCACTTCACCGCCGTCTCGACAGTTCCCCCCGAAGCCAGGGCTGGTTCGTTTTATAACAATTAATTTTATTTAACCTCCAGCAGCCGACTCGGAAAATTCGCGCCCGCTCGCTTATTAGCCACTTGCTTATACTGCTCGCGGTCGCCGGAGCGCGAAATCGCCGAGTCGAGCCGTAGCTCGCGCATAACCAGCGTCTCAAATATAGCGTCTCGAAAGCATCGCAGCGCGCTCTCGAGCCTCGCGCGGTGCCGCTGCGTTTTCGCCTCTCGTCTCGTCGACAAGCCAACGCAAACTTTTTCTTTTATATATACGTGTGTGTGTATAAATGTATACTTCGCGAGATTCGTTGTATTAATTTATATGCGCGTAACGCGCGCGCCTGTTTAACGGTCTGAGGATGCGTTTAAATGCGGTAACAAAACTTTATTATTACTCTTTGCATAAATATAAAGTGCATCTCTGTACAGCTACGTAAGAGCGTAGTAATAGTCGAGAGAAGTTCGCGAAGCCATAATTAGATAGTTGCGTCGATAGCTGTCTTCTTTCGTACCGATTTTTCAATTTACCAACCTGAGAAAAAATATTGTTCAATTAATTATTTACGATAAGAATAATTGTATATTTCAGGATATAATAAATATATCAATGCCATTTTTTTTAATTAACTTCAAGGAATTGAGTATCATTAAGTCATGTTCAAATTTAGACTTAATAAAATAAAATTAACTATCCTCACCATTGCATAAAAATTAGACGTTGTAACCGAATTTAAACGACAGTGGTAATATTATTTCAGGTCGAGGTGAGGAGCTGCAGTTTGTAAGTGCGTTAACGCGGTTGGTCGTAAGAAGCGGCGATACCGACGCAACTGCCGTTGGGACTACTTCGCGCGAAATCCTGAAGGACGGAACGGCAGGAAAGGGGAGGAGCGCGACGAAAGTAACGGGAATACTGTTAGAGTCGTAGAATACAGAGAGATAGGAGAGTAATACCTACAGATAAGAGAGTAGATATTATAGAATAGGAGAAATTTACACGTCATTAGCGCCCGTGAGGTTTTCTTTATTTTTTCTTTCAAAAAAGGTACCCTAAGATTTACGGTAACATCGTTTTATTTATTTTACTTTAATCAGTGTTTTTTTTTATTAATATTCATTCATTTTAAATCGTTATTTATTACGTCTCTCGTTTAAATCGTTTAAACCTCGTCGTTACACACTTGCTAATGCGATTTGCGCACTTTTTTTTATTAGGTATATTCTTTTATCGAAATCCTGTTTACTTTAATTATTTTTTTTCGTTTAAAGATCGCCGTCACGCGGCTCGACATCGGCCTAGCAAAATCGATGCCGCACCTCCTCTTGCCTCGAGCCGCGCAGCTTGCTATACAGGGTTTATTACAACAGTACAACCGACTCCTGCATACGCAAATGCACATTGCTCGAGCTCTTTCTTTTTTTTCGTCTCTAAACTTTAAGGTTGCTTCGATGCGACGGAAAAACGAGCGATCCTATTTTCGTCGTATTACGGCGTACTCTTTTTATACGAAATTTAAAACATCGCTAGATGCCTGCAACATTTGTGTATTTCGCTAGTCAATTGTTGTGTCGTTACTTGCTAGGATTCGGGGAATTCTATAAGAAAATAATTTATTTCGCATGCTTTTATTCTTCGCTTGACCTCGTTTTCCAGCGCATCGAAGTGCACGTCGACTTTTCACTTATATAACAAATGTACATAAGCTTGTTTGATTTGAAAATGTTTGGAGTAAACGTAAGCGCGTCTCTCACTTTGGAGATTTGTTAGCCCGTTATGTTCTCAGACTCTCTTTTGTTCATTTGAGGAGAAAAGTTGTAGACGCAAGTTTTATTACGCGAAAGAGAAAAATATACAACTTTTGCGCTCGATCGATCTTCAATCATATGCCCTTACGGCGGCTCGTTCATTTTATTTTTCTCATCGATTCGATAAACATTTCTAAACATGATAATATATAACTCCGAAGTAACACAGCGTAATCATCTAAAATTACCTTAATACAAACAATTTTCCGCAGGTTTCAACAGTTAATAATTGAATCGGCTCTGCAACTAAGAGCTCCGGAAAGCGGTTCAGCTGCGCCCCGTTGAAGAATGGTGTGCAAGGGGGATCGGTTCATTTCGAACGAAAAAGACGATGAACAATATTACATACAGATGTCCCAATTTATATATATATATTCTTAATATCCCCGATGGCCGCGTAAAGTACCCACGAAACGGCAATAGGCGCAATACAACGGATAACAAGTCGTTAGAGAACTATTATTTACACAAAAGTGAAACGCGGTTATCGTGAAACATGCATATCGATATAGTATCTATATTCACGTGGTGATCATCGTCTTGGACAGATTTCGTTCACTTTGAAATACGTTTAACAAGGGTATACATAATTAATCTTCCCTCGATTTTTCGGCTACATCTTCGTAGTTGTTATACGCGTCTACTGCAGTAATAACCACAACAATTTTTTTTATTTACATTTACGGCGAGCTTCGCTTTTAACGCTACACGATACAGCAACGTCAATTTCTATATTTTATTTTTTTAATTTTTTTCACGACCGACACTGATTCAGCTAGAAATATCGTTTATCTTGTTGCACTGTGTGATAATTCATGCTTTGGTTTACTCTTTGCCAAGGGTTTGAATTTTTATTTGAAGGTACACGTTGCTTCTTATCTTTATCCATTTTCATATTTTTTTTTTCATCGTGTATAAATCATTGTTTTTTTTTCATAATGCAACTTTTTTCTCTACAGGATTCTCTAAATCCACTTATAATCTAGAGTATAATTATACATATTTGAAGTATATAACATTTCATTTTTGCTTCGCCTCACTTTGTAACGCCGCGGAATATCTCCGCGTTTGCATTTTAGGACAAGATGCCAGGAAACATACCTAAGGAACACACGTCTAATACAATTCGTACATGGCGAATCGATGTACAACACCAGACAGGGCATCATTGCATGGTATATCGACACTTATTAATTGAAGGTTTTTGTGTCATTAGAGTGACGTCAATCACATCGACATTCCTCTTTTATTTTATAGATATAATTTTTTTTATACATAGATATCTATTTATATTAATATATATATTGATGAACAATTCACTCTTTACTTCGGATTAATGAGATCCGAATTCGCGAAGTAATTTTTCTAAAAGGAGTCTGGTCTAAAGTTTGTATAGAATCATAAAGAGGGATATAACGAGAAATAGATTGGGTTACTTTAAATCGATCATTGTATAAGATTCGTTTTTTTTTGTATATAGAGCGCGCAGATAGGGCGTTCGGGTAAAGTTTGATATAGAAGTATTAGTGAGTACATGATATAAGTTATGTGTATATATTCGTAGATATAGAAGTTTTTTATAATTTATCTAATTACAGGTGTTACAGATAAATATACAAAGGAAAGTAGACTAGTGGCCAGCCCCGGGTATTATATAAAGATCGAAAGACATTTCTTCGCCTTGTGAATTCGAAACAAGCTTACTAGAAGTTATTGTAATATTCATAATCAAAATTCATTCTTTTATTTTTATGATTCTTTTTTTGTCGAGTTTTTATGTTATTTATTGAACTTCAATAGTTGGTAAATTCCCAAATAATATTCATTTAGGATGATTTTTTGCTTTTGAAAAAGATTCATTTATATAATTATTAAACGTTTGAGAAAGGTAAGTATATTCAAGCGTTTAAACCATCAAAAATTGTTTTTTTACGATTTTTTTCTCAATTTTCATCAAGCGTTTTTTACGTTAGGTAAACATTTCAGGCTGTTCGAACATTGATATATACTTAATAAATGGTACAATATTTTTCGATATTTTTTCTTAATTAAATCGCGGATGCAGCTTCAAACATTTTTTTTACTGTTTTCAAACGCACTACAAGTAATAAATACGAACTTGCGGAAAATTTTTTCGTAACTTACGAGTAATAGCTCGCGTGGTAAATCGCATGATACCAGAAAAAATGTAATTTGGTCCAAATTGCGACTGTCTCTTTAACTACGATTGGTCGTCAATACGTATATAAGTTAAATCGAATTTCGGATAATGGAAAAATTGGAGTATCGAAGAAAATTTCAAGAAAAGCAATTCAAGATTTCGTATCAGTCATTTTCATGAAAAAACTCTAGCAGTTTTATTGCCTACGACTTTACTCGATATCGTGTTATTCTCTCTAAGTAGTAAAAAATTTTCATCGTTACGTTAAGGTTGCAGCTGTGGTTTATTCATACTTTTCTCATTTTACGTAAGTGAACACATGTTGCACGTTAAACAATTTGAAAGACAACGTTTGCACGAGTTGAACGAACAAAATATTGAACGGATCGTCCTCAACGATTTTCGAAGCTTAAACAGCGCTTCTTATTATTGCTTGTCGTGAACTTGAACAATTGCTTGTTGATATATTTTCTCGGTTTAACGTATTCATGTATAAACATCGTTACATGCCAACAGATTGTTGTTACTGTTAATTATTGTGTTTTTACCGTTTAGAGCCATTAGATTTAATGAAATATTTCATCCCGCTTGCTCAGCAGCTAATTTACCGAAGCGCGTATTCACCCCTAGCCCTAGCGCGCGCGTGCACACGTGCTAAAAAAGTCTTGGTACGATTATTTTTTTCGTCATCACGTCAAACTACGTTCAGTCGGGCTGGCGATTAATTTTTTCTCTCTTTTTGGCATCGAAAGGTGCGCGGCTCTAGGAAAAGTAAAAGACGAATTTGCTTTGCGCGCTGCCGCTCGACTCCTACGTAACGCGGGTTAAATCGAACGCGAGAAACATCGCGAACGAGTCGGCAAACTATGAAACTTTACGATTTAGTGTTCCTCGTCAACCTAAACGTGTCCTAGCGCGTTTTTTCTTTTACTCTTTTTAATTCGACGTTTAAATTAAACTTCCTAAACGTGTCCCGCACGCCCTTGGTCCGTTTATTTTTGCATCTTTCATTTGAAATTCCCTCGGTTTACTTTTTATTTATGATTCGAAAGATTACGATTAGTTAGTTTAGTTTAGATTACGCTTTGGTTTTCTCGCCTTCCGTTACGGAGGGTTGGAGAGGGAAAATGGGGCTGGCCACTTGAAAAAGTCAGACGAGTCAAAAAGTCGAGTGTCTCTTTTGTCTATTGATTTCTACGAGCTTTTCCATATGTAATTTTCGTTTCAAATAAAGTAAAAAGTGAGGAAACGTTTGGATTTTCCCATTTTAAGAAAATATAACGAATTTTAAATGAATGACTCTACTAGTATTCGAGAAGAAAATGTGGTATAAGATTGGCGCACTGCAAAATTGTCGAAGGTTGAATTGCGATCTCGTAACGAGACCTGAGATCGTTTATTTAGTCGGTTCGAAGGAAGATTCGTTTTTAAAGACATCCACGTTATCTACATTTCGGCTCTGCACGTGTATTTTTTCGTGTATCTACATCCATATTAATAGACTAGGCGTTAGAATACTTCAGTCGATGCACAATTAAATTACGATAAACAAAAAGAATCTCCTTTATCCAACGAAACGGTCATTGAACCCGATTTCAGCTTCGGCTATGTAATCGTCGTGTATCAAAAGTCACGATATAAAAATTAACGTAAGGCTCGACTAAAACTATGGAAAATTTAGAAATTTCATTTTTCAACTATGTATTTTATCACATCGACTAGATCGATATTGTGGTTTTCTTTTATCGATTACACAGTAAAAACCGGTGCGCTTTACGTAGTTCAATAATGCTTTTTTTTATGTTTCACCTTTGCTAATACAATTAAATTCCTTTACACACTTGTAAGGGCTAAGTTATATACTTTTGCTTTACGTAGGGCTCGTGGCTATTGATCGCCCGATTCGAATGTTTTTTTACACAGTCACAATCGGATCTACGACATCGTTTACATCATGCGTCTCGTATAGTGAAAACATCTCGTCTGCTAAAAATATATCGTTAATTGATTGTAAACATTGAATAAAGAACACTTTTTTTTCTATCGTAATTAGACTTTATATCCTCGCTTACTTATTTTTCCACGTCGGCGCGTTCAACTCGCGTCCACGCTATTTAGCCGAAACAGCCGGGCGTTTACACTTTTAGTTTTTTTTTTCGCACTTCCGATCGAGCCGTCGCGCTACTTTTTCCGTGCGTCGCCCCTGCGCGACAAGTTTCCGAAAAAAATTGAGCGCCCGTTCGAATCGCTTTTATCACACTTGCGGACAGTGAATTTCGCGTACCCTTTAAATTGTTTAATTTACTCGTTTAGCCATTTTCAGTGTGTTTGCGTTCTTTCGTTATTATTAGTATCTTCTTATGTTCAGGCCTAGGTCGTGTGTGCATTATACATCGTATGAAATTGGAGCAATGGATCGCCATGTAGCGGCAGTACGACTCGATTCTAGCTTACATTCTTTTTTTAATTCTCCAAGTGTTATTACTTAATTGTTATTTAGTTTTTTTTTTGACGAAAAAAATGCATGAGTGTGTAATCGCGCCTTTCCGGGGTATTTTCGTCGGTGTTGCAACGTCTCGTCGTTTCAGTTGAGGTAGTGCCTTTGATTATCGATGAATTGCATTTGGTGCTTTACGGAAAATAATGTTAATTAATGAAAAATTAGAAACAAGCTGGAAATGAGAGAAATGAGATGGAAATTTTATTTCAAATGCCGTTAAAATTTGAAAGTGTATCAATAAACATTGATTAAATAAGACAGAATTTTCGAGGGAAATTTTACAGAAATCATAATTTTTAATAACATAATTTTCCGTACATTAAATTTATTATATTCAAGATATTAATCTTAATTATACTTCTTTATTTCACTATATAAATAAATATATTTTGTCGAATGTTAATTTTGACTAAAGCGCATGAACCATCGAAAATCCCAAAAGGAAAGCGCGATTGATTTTACGGATTATCACTTTAACGCTTTGCTATCGAGTTGTCTCTCGTTATTTTTTTAAACATTTTTATATTACTCTTTACGCTCTTTAATTTTTCGCTTATCAAAAGTATCTGAAACGCGCAACGGTCGCACACGTGTTTTCTACTTATTGACAATGTTTTATTTATATGCATGAGTTGAATCTGAAGAACATAATAAATCAGAAAGGTTCGTGTTTTTATACAACAAAATATTCGATGAGTAACGTTAATTAATTATTTTATTGCAACGGAAAGTGTTCAGGTTATTTCTGCGTCAGATCGAGAAAGTAACATTTAACTGTTTAGTGGCACAAACACGAAAAACTCCGTATTTACGGTACGCTTTTTTGTTTCTCTTAAAGCATTAAAACAACTAACAATAAGTATGTACGCCATCTGTTGTAAGGGCTAGAGAAGAAAATGATACGTACGACCGAGTTCTTTTTTCCGACCGAGGCGAGTCGAAAGTTTCTCTCGGCGCGCGACTTTAAGCTTCTTGTTTCGTGAAACTGGCTTTATACCGCCTCGCCTCAGTTTTGAAAAATAGGAAACTCGCGCACGACAAATCTTAAGTTGGTAAATACAAGATGTATTCCTCATTCTGGAAAAATTGTTTACGCTTCACCCCTTTTACTTGTTCGAACCGAAACTATAATTTCCTTCGATATTTATTTTATAAAAGCAGATGATATCTGTCCAACATTTAATTAAAATTGTATTTTTTTTTCATTTAATAGAATCCGAACCGTAAATTTACCGTGAAGAGGGGGGATCTCAACAATCAGTTATGTTCATCTGTTCATAAGTATCTTCTCGTATAGCGAATTACAGCCGTATCATTTTTTAACGGGCAAAGTAGGCTAAAGCCGGCGTCTTATAAGATCGGCGAAGAAACTGGAGAAGTGGCTCTTCATCGTATAGAGTCCGCGGTCTTTACCGGAAATCCGGGTCATCGGTCAGATGACCGCTCGGGATTTTGCAAAGCCCTCGTGCCACTGTGTCTTTCTTAAGCAGAATTAACCTCTCACTTTTTTTCACTTCCACCGCGGTCAATAATTCCGAAACATTTATTTTTCATATTTTCATTAATCGTCTGACGATAAAAGGGAGAGAAAGGTAAAATTAAAAAGAATTATTTTCTTGCATTTCTGTCGAGCTCCGTTCAATCGTAATTTAACATTAACCGCATTTCAATTATTTTGCTCGATATCTTATTCGTTTGAAAAAGTATTTCGACGTAAGGAAATGGAAAATTTTCACTCTTCAGATATCAATCATTCATATCGTAAAAATCGTCGTAAAAACCGGCAAATGAGCAAAGAAAATGGAAAATGGATAAGAATCAATCGGAGGAATAGGAAAAATGACTGAAAATTGTCGTCGTAAAACGTTAAATGTACCGTGAAAAAACTGTGGAAACTCAGTGAACTTACCAGTAATTTAAAATTCTTCTTATAGGCAAAGTAGATTTCACCGCGCGTTTTATGTACACGGGAGATAAGTTAAAGCAATTGAATTTTTTTGCGCGAATCAAGTAGACCGATAAATTTTCAAAGAGAATGAAAGGGAACTGAGGCGATTAAAAAAAATTGGTCTTTATATAACGAAATGGACCTGACACAGATCTCGTCAGTGTACGCGGCAATTTTGTGATATCGATTACGCAAGACTAGAGCACTAAGTGCTGTCCACTCTCCACGTCAACAGTAGGCATTTCATGAATTTTAAAACGCTAAATTTGTAACTTTCGTTTAAATAAAATATTAAATTTTTTCACGATTATCTAGATTGACAGACTTTGTTCGACATTCAATCGAAGTAAAAAGTCACAAAAGTTAATTGCAATAGAAAATGATAAAATTTATATCTTAATTTTGTATTGTCAATTAAAGTTTACATACCAAAAAAAACCTCTTTGCCATATTTTTTCTGGAAGAAAATTAAATACTGGGGTTTCCTCTGGGTTTTAATAATTATTTGCATTGCGATTTTTAGCAAATAATCACTACAGTTTACTTAGTTATTTGACTCTACGTTGCAGGGGAACAAATAAAACAGTAAATTTCGAGAATTCATGTTTTTTTCGGAGTTTGCTCACCAAGTCGCGGATTTGTATACTTTTAATGATTGTTTTCACGTGGTCATAATTTTCTTTTGTATCGAGTACAGTAGATTGTGATTCTGTAAGTCACTATAAGATTATACTTTTTCCTGTGGACTCTGTCTTTCTAATGATTATCATTTTTTTTGTATATCAGAATGATTGAGTGCATTCTATAGCGGTGTGCTCCTGATGATTATTAAACTTTTGTTCGAGAGCAACAATATTTAAATTATTTTTCTTTCACACACTTTAAGTTTTCATATCTAGAGACTTGACTTAAAATGGTACTAAAATAATTTAGACATTTTTAATAATATCAATTATGAACACATAGACGATATTATTATTAATTTGTACATTAAATTATTATCAACAGATTCTAGAAATGTTTAGCTCTGCTGGTAACAAATTGTATTTTATCACCTTAATCACATAAACGTACGTAAGTGGCTTAGTATTTTAATACGATTGAAATAATTTTTTTTAATGTTCCCCTTTTAACAAATAGAGTAGAAAATGCAGAAAGACAAAAGGCGAACAAAATTATCCTCTGGAAGTTTGTGTTCTTTTGGTACAGAAGTAAATGCGCAACTTCGATAAAAATACCAATCTCTTGTCCAAACAACAGGTTGTAAAAAAGTGAAATAAATAAATGTTAATTATAGAAAATATTCATTTTATTTGATTGTAACGATTTAAACGAGTAAAAGAAAGAATAACGTGCCATTTTTTAATTATTAAGTACTACGTTTTTTTTTAAATAAAATCGTTGAACATTTACATTAAATAGAATAAATACTTTCTACATTGTTACTAGGCAGTAAATTCTCTTGAAAACAATTACTTACGAGACGTTAACATGTACCTTCTGTGAAGAACGGCGGCCCTCAATCATTTAAAACGTCAATAACTTCTTTTGTACAAAATTATACAGTTCATTATATCGAATCTCTGATGGGAAGGAACAGCGACGCGGTTTCGCGCTACTAAAATATTACGCATAGAAACCTGTACCACCTCAAAATCATGATCCTTTTATCCCCCCTTCATTTACTTTTTAATAAATACGCTATCTTATGTGTACATATATATTTTGGTATTTTTTTTATGATCTCATTCTTAGTATTTACGTCGATATAATCTCAATTACATCGGCCCCCGAATTCACGGCGACGCGAAAACGGCTGCAGTCGACAATGTAGATCCGACCTTCGTATCGTGTCTCGTTCACACTTCAGCGCACGCAAAAAAATTCTTTTTTTTTCTACATTTAAGGCAGATCCCGTAATAATTTTTTCACGTAATCGCTCCGTACGCCGGGCACACACCATCGTCAACACGCACTCGTTGATTCGCTCGCAACACGCACGTCCTCTTCGTTTTATTTATTTTTTTCTGCACTAAACTTTAATTATGTATATATTAATGTTTTAAGTATATCTTAAGTACCGTCAGACCCACGCTATTATACTTCCACACTGAGTTCTTCGTAAAAATTGTCACTTTCCTGATCTGCAACAGAATTTGAAATGTTTTCGACTTTTATTTTATGTATATATAAGATTAAAATTGTAATTATTAGTGGAGTGTACTTTTTATGAGAGGCGAAATTACTTTATCCGGATAAATCTTACATGCCCTGATAATTGAAAATGTTAATTAAGGTCTGAATAAAAAAGTAGAGCAGTACGAGTAGCAAAAATATTAGGTCACAGCGTGTAAATCGATTAAGCAGTCATCAGTATGTGTAGCAAATCTTTGTTTGCTATTTTGAGAGAATCAATAATTCAAATTTGACTTGATTTTGATAGAAACTTACACTAGCAAGTATTTTAAAAAATTATGAGTTTATCGGAGATTGACACAATTTTTCCTTGTTTTGCGTACGAAATGACAACATTTTTGCTGAAGACTGATTATCAAACTGATTTCTTTTAAATATTTTAAGCTTTCACTATTTTATCATAACTTAATTATAAAATACCAGTTAAAATCAGTTTTGCAAACGTCAAATTAATAAATAAGCAATAGGTAACATAAAATGCGACTCACCAAAAAGATTCATCTTCATACTCGCACTCCCCTCTAATTAAACGTACTAAACAACAGGTGATTAGATGCATACGTCGTCGGTAGTTAGGTAGCGTTAGCGCTGTAGGCCTGAACTTGTTGCTCCGAGCGTGTGTGCCTCCGTACGGGGGGAGGAGTGTTGAGCGAGTCGGTGTGTCGCTTTAGAAGCCCTTGATGACCTCGTAGGCCTCGAGGGTCGACATTACCAAGTAGAACAGCCAGAGCGAGAAGAGCAATAAGGAAGTGATGACTTTGGGTACGAAGGGACCGCCGAGCTCGCCGCCGATCGCCTTCGACCGCCTCAGCATCAGCACTATGATCACCACGCAGGCCTCCGAGCAGAACAGCGTCACCGAGAAGGCCAGGCTGAAAGAAACAAATATCCGAGACTTGAATCGGAGCTTATCACGCGCTCACCGGGCTTAGCCGAGCTGATGAGGAGGTGCTTTGGGCGGAGGCGGGTGTAAGTAGATAAAGAGCGATTTTGGTCAGACACGCGAGTTATGAGGATTTAATTTTTTTAAGAGAGCGTGAGCGATACGTTTAATGTATCTTTTATTATATTTTTTGTTGTTGCTGTAAAAAATATTTAAAAGGTAATTTTTAACTGCTTGATGGAGAGACAACGCGATTTGGTCAGCAGCTATTTTGAGATGTAATGTTAATTAACACACTAGACATGAGATCACAATATAATAAGAAAGATAAGTATGAGACAAATTAAAATTGTTACTGTTGAAATTTACACTAAAAGTTGGTAATTTCAAATTATTGTCTAACCAGATCTCCCTTCATAACTAAGAGATGAGTTGAGTGGCGCCTTCTAAATCCCCTCAACAAAGGACTTTAGTGTATGCACTTAAAACTTAAGGAGTAATCCTATTTGAAAGAACATTTTTTCTCATTTTATTAAGCATTGAATTTTAAAACATAAAAAAAGCACTACAATGTAAAGACAACGAGGGAGCGACACCACGCTGAAAGTTCCCATTTTTTTCCATCGTTCCCGAAATTCCGTAGAGGCGGAAGGGCGCGCCGAAAATGCCCCGGCCACTTTATTGCGCGCATTATTCATGCCGGCAGCACGCAACGAGCGGCGTTATAATCGTAAAAGCGCTCGGCCGGCGGGCCATATTAATAAAGAGCGCCTGGGCTCCCGGACGATCCGAAAACTCGTCCCGTAAATTCCCCCTTGAAAATTCAGGACGCCCGAGGCCGGCAGCATCGCCGATTCGATAAGGCCGCCGGCGGGAGTAACTATCGCTCGTCGCGGCGCGACCCCGATGACGCTGCAGCTCGTCTCGTTCCTTTCCGCGGATCCGTCCTCGCGAAGTTGGCACAGTCCCAGTCGGACAATGGGGACGCCTTCGCGGACCGATGAAGTTACGCGGAGCCACGCGGAAGTTCCGCGATCGGGGGTTCGCCGGGATTAAACGAGTTTGCAGGGGCGTCTTGCGGACCGGCGCGTGTATAGGGAAATGAGATTTTCGTCGGCCGTCGAGGATGCTGTTGCGCGCTTTTTCGAGCTTTTCGCGTTGCTGCACGCTCGGATTACGAGATTAATTCTTTGTTTTTTTACGCTTTGTTTGGCGCAAAGTTGACCGTAGTTAATGAGATGAAAAGTTTTGTTGGGAGCAGTACGGGATTTTCGCGTTTTCTTTGTTTCTGTTTTTAAAAGTTTAATAATTGATGGCGGCTGAAAGGAGAATTTATTCGCGTTACTCTCTTTGCTTTGAAAAATAATTTATAAGTTTTAATGATGCGTTTATAGATATAGTTGATACTTCAAACGCCGTTTTATCACAGTGAATACGATGCGACAAAGTATGATTTTTATATTTTTAAAAAGAACTCATTAACGTGAATTTTCAAAGCTTTGAATTGTATGCATCTAATGAACAAATAAAAATAAATAAAAGTTAACAATCATCTGCCAGCTACTTCACACTAAAAATTGACAACTACAATTTGTAAATAAATAACGAATCTTCCACATTTCAGGAAATAAAAAAGCCAAAGATTTTTCCATCAAGCAACAATTTTGCCGTCTCTTTGCCGTTATCAAAGGCAGTTAAAAAGAGCTCATCCTTTCCAAAGCGTAGCGCCGGCCCCATTTAAATTCCCAAACAAATTGTTTGTAGCGTCAACAGTCCCTTACGGCTCTCTTCATTAAATGTCTCGGCAAATAAACTGCAAACTTCGGAAGAACCTGCTGAATTTACACGGGCGTCGACTGTCAGGAGTTGTGCAGGGTCGGCGGCGCATCCGCGCGCAAACTCGAACGACTTCGCCGCGAAACAGCCGGGAAGTTTTGACGCGCGCCTTTATGAATTGCCCGGGCGTCCTCGAGGGACGCCGCCGCGGCAGCAGCTTTTTGGCACTGAAAAAGCTCGCGTCTAAGTAGCGGTCGACGAGCGGAACTCCGCGGGAACACTACGATGAGGTTTGCACAAGTGCTCGGGTAAACATCCTTTCGGATTGGCATCCGACCACGCTCAATCTTGAACGGATAGTTTGATCTCTTAATTAACGGAGTCAGTTGCTTTTTTCTCAGTACTGCTCCGAAGCGTCAGTGAAAATTTTTTTTATTACCAGTAGTATCTTTTATTTTTATTAGTGGATATGATTGAATATTTGTAGATGATGAAACTGGTTTATTTGTTCTCGTTCGAATGTATTATAATGTATTTTTTTTAAAAGTTTGTTTCGTGATTATTGTATAAAATCAATGTATTGACTTTATCGAGAAAAAAATAACTTTACTGTAGAAACTCTAAAGATGTACTTCTTCACATTTTATTCACCGTAAACATCAAGTTACGAAAATTACGGTTTTGTTATTTTTACGAAAAAAAATTTCTTAATTATCTCAAAGCTATAACAAACAATGAAACAATAGATGTTAACACGAATAAGCCAACAGGTTAACGACGATTCCTCATTCACTTCGCAACGCGATTATCCGCCGGGACCACGTACGGAATAAGTCGGATAACAAACTTTCGTGCTGAGCCGCGCTCGGAATAAACGTACTCCCCGGGATTTTGTATGCGCGCCCGATCGAGGCTTACGCCGGGGTATACGTGGATGTCGCCCCCTCGGCGTCGCAGTGCCCCGCGCGCTGCCTGGGAAAAACGGACTGCCGGCGAAATTGCGGGAGTGGCTCGGATCCGGCAAATCCCTCCGAGATAAGTCGAAATCGATATGCGCTCCGAGGAGCTGATGCGACCTTTTTTGCGCTCGGCGCGAGGGCCGCGCCTTCGCCGCGTCACCTTTACAAGGACGCCCGGCTTTTTCGCCCCGTAAATGTACCCTCCGTCGCAGCTCCTCCCCACCGGCAGGACTCCGGCTTTTCGGCGTTTTATCGGCGCGGCCCCTAAGTGCCGCTGCAGGAGAAATCTCGAGCGCGCGAATGCTCGCGGCGCAAAGTGCAAAACACTTTGGTCGGGCGACTTTGCCGACGAAACAAATTGAAGCGGTTTTTCTTTCGCGCTTTACAATTTGAGCGATTTAGCTTCGATGGATTTCAATTTGACGGCCGAAAGTTTGGACGAATTTTTCCGCTTTTATTCCGCTCCTCGGGCGATTAGGGACGGTTGCGAGGAGATCGAGCGGGTAGATTCGGAATTCGAGCGGTGTGGGTGCATTCGTCTTTTAAAGCGACGGACGCAGGATTGAAAACATCTTGCGCGCTTATACTCGCGAGTCTGGAGCAATTTCCGACTCGTCTGCGCCGATGCTCTTGCCCGAGTAAAAGCAGGAAATTAAGAAATTAAACGACTCTCGGGCTCTCTCGTTACTTTTATGACGCGAAATTTCCTCTTATTCCCAATTTCCGCGAGTTCACACTTGGAAAGGAAATCTAGTCGGTAGTGCTTATTTTTTTATTGATTTTACGAAACATCGCGCGGCGTGATAACCTTGTGATTGTTTTTAACGTGACGAGATTATGTTTCAGTTAAATGAAACATTTTCTGATTAAATTGAAAGATTTTAATGAAAATTTGCTGCAGTTATATGTATTTAACAAAATTTTAATGTATTTCTTCAATGAAATTTCATAAAATATTTGCATGGATATTATTTAATATTTTGATACAAACATTTTAAACAGATTGTGAAAATATAGCGTTTAATCCTGAAATGCAAACTTAGTTGGTCGTTTATTTTAAGTACGAAAATTTTGGTCGCATCTCATAAATAACCAAATAGAGGCTAATGCATTAAATCATAAATAAAAGCCATCAATCGTTTTATTATCTAAACTAAGATGCTTAGTGCTCTGCCTATAAAACAAATTCCAACTAATAGGATTTTCCTGGCCTATATAAGGCTATCAATTTTCCTGCCAAGTTCCGCACTAAAAGCAAGGGGTGCGCGTCATGCAAAAGCGCAATGTGTTTTCCTACGCCCGGATGCTTTCAAGTGTTCAATAATTAGGCAGCCTTCGCCGATGCAACATGCACCACATAATTGATAGCCTCGGATCGGAGTTACACAGCATTTCAGAAAATAGTCCATCTTCCTTCGCGAATGCCCTCGATAAAGTGCAAAAGAAGCGCAATACACATCACAGCAATATTTTTATTTCGGTACTCGTAAAGCGTAAAAAAGCCGTGGCGTAAAAATGTAAATAAAACGAGGAACTCTTAAAGGTATACGAGAGATTTCGCCGAAAAAATCGGACGCGCGTACCTTTTCCGTGTCCGCGCTTGTGAGCGTCGGGCTTCGCCGCGGCGACCTTTGCCCGAGAACAGTTTTCCGGTAAACAGGATCGGATATTGGGGTCGACGCGAGCTTTGCGGAAAACTTACGAGCGTGCGACGCGTTGCCATTCAGTTTCGATTCACGTCGCTCCGACTCTCGCGAATATTTTACCGAGAGGGGTCTGATTTGCCCGCGTGCGCGCCTTCTCGTACTGTCGCATGAAGAATTCGATGCCGCGGGGAGATCGCTTCCGCGTCCCTTGCTCTCGGCCCGATCGCCGCGTCTTTTGTCGTCGGTGAATTTAGTTTCGCGCGCTTTGGGCTTGGAACTGCCGCTTGGCTCGGGCCGCGGCTTTTCAGTTGTCATGCAAATGAGCGGGTATGAATTTTCAATTAACGAAAAAGTTTTGTGCAATTTATTTAAATGTATTCATATAAGAGGCCGAAGCTTTTTGTAACCAGCTCTTTCGGTAGGATTTACATAATGTCTACTTAATGTGAGCTTCCTTGGTGAAATTGAGAAGTTTATTGAAAACGGATAATGTGATCTATTATTTATTATTATTTTTTCATATATGTAGTTATTTGGTATATTTTCGAACAACTATTTACGTTATTTTTAAAAAAGATATTTGCAATGGGGTTATTATAAGAATTCACTTGGATTTATTAAAACTTGTTTATTAATAGTTCACAATTTATTAAATAGAAATATTTTGTGAAAAAATAAGACCAAATCTCGTGCAAGATCCTTCTTTTTACTTGGAAATAAATCTTTCGAAAAAAAAACCCGTGCACGTTGTAGCATCGAGAGTAAAAGTTTGACAAATCCTCCCGGCAATAACGGAGTAAACGTAAAGAATGGGGAGTACTGAAATGAAAGAATGCCGCATACAAGAGGGCGTTACTTACTTGCCGGGCTTGACCACGAACGGCTTAGGATTCTCGCCGACGGCGTGGTATATGGCGGCGATGCTCCATGCGATGCCGATCCCCAGGAAGACATTTACCGCGTTACTTCCGGTCACGTTGCCGACGCTCGCGTCCGCGTACTTGTCCTGGCAGGCGGCCACCTTGCTCGCGAACGTGTCTGCAATAAATCGTTCACAATCAGCAATCTCGCATCGTCCAGCGCAGCAAGCCTCCTAATGCCCTTTCCCCCCTTTTTCCGCGAACATCCGTGCAGTCTTACCTCTTCATTATTTCGCAAAAATTGCTTTCATTTGTCAGAACTTTTAAATTGCTAGAATTAGAGTTTTTTTTAATATTGTGCCATGTCCACACTATAAATCGTGCGAAATAAGATTGTTGAGATAAATAATGCAGTGATGGTTTATTAGGTATAATTGGACAATAAAATTAGGGACTATTTAATCTGTTTTAATAAGCTGATCTGCCGTTTTTAGACTGATAATTAATTTAATTGGTACGAAAATATAAGTATAATTATAAATAAATGAACATGCATCTTTATCAATTGCTGTCCATTAATAATATAAATGGATAATTTTTACTTAATTTCGATGATAATAATCATTTGTCCGACATTTTATTGTCGCAATCAAACCTTAAATACGTTCATTATTTTTATTTACAGGAACAAAACGTGAAATATAGTGGACGTTACAGTCGATCTCCCTTGCATTATTGTACCCGGCTGGGAAATAAATTCGGCCTAAACAAATATACCAATTTCATTGTAGTGGCCTTTAAACAAAGCGAAAATGCAGCACCATTTTGGCAAAACGTGTTTTTGACGCGTACCTCATTACACGCTCGATCGAGCCCCGAAAACGGTCTTGGCATGCCTATCGTGAGAGGCCTATTGATCTCTCTATCTGTAGTTTCGCGATCCGCATACACGTATATCTGAGTATTGATTAACGACGACCACTGTCAATACGTGCTATCAAAATAATATCAAGTGTCGCGACAGCTAGTGAAAATGGATTTATGTGTTGGCAATCGTTTTTTCAGCTTACACGTATCACAAGGTGAACCGATATGCGATGAAAATGTCGTTACGTGAATTCGACTAAATTACATTTTAAATTTTTGATTTGTTTTAAAATGAAAACTTGTTTAACTAATTTATATTTTTTGCATTCTTTTTTATAAATTTTTTAAATTATTCAGCGTCTTGAAATTATTTTGTTAAAAAGTGTCGTTCTAATTACCATTTTCATGACTGAAATTCTTTTAACTAAGGAAATAAGGACAGTCGTGCCATGTAAAGTAATGAGTGTAATGAATCGTGAAATAACTTACAAATTTGCACATGAAGATTCATTACAGAACTTTGTAAAAGTCAAATATACCCTCTCTACGTAATATTTCAAAAATGAAATTTCCTTCATAAACTCCAGTCGTATATATGTTAATAAACTAATTGAGAAGCATTAAGCAACGTTTGCAATTGTGCCACTAAA
Source organism: Eurytoma adleriae (assembly GCA_900480045.1). NCBI lineage: Eukaryota > Metazoa > Arthropoda > Insecta > Hymenoptera > Eurytomidae > Eurytoma > Eurytoma adleriae. The sequence goes on along the minus strand of UXGC01000184.1, from coordinate 132,298 downwards.
AACTGTCCATTAATCTCTTAAAAAATCCCGTGCAATTAATTCATTCAAACGCGCGAATCAAAAGATTCTCATGCATGCATAAATAAATAAAAATAAATAAAACGTACAATAAATACTGTTATGTAGATCATTTTAACGTGGTCGTGCCCGCCAAAGTTTTTCACCTAAAGTGAAATATTTACCTTTGAAAATTAAACATTTACCGTGCTAAAAGTCCACGCGTCTGAAACACGAGCCACCCTCCCTCGAGTTACCGACCCACCCCTCCCCTCTCGGAAATCCCCACCCCGCGTATATTCGTCCCTGAGTCCGGTCGAGTGTGCGGCCGACGCTGCGCGTGTCATATTTTTTTTTTATCCACGGCCCAGCGATTTCGGGGCCGGTGTGCGTGCAAGCGCCGCGCGACACGCCACCGGATGGACGCGATTAACCTCGTTCTCGCCTGCCCGGCTCTCTCGGAGCTTGCGCTTTTTTTTCTCGCTCTCGCACGGATCAGAGCCGATGCTCGCCCCCGCGATTTCGACGGCAATCGACGTTTTGATTACTTTCGCCCGACAGTGTTATTCCGTGATTTTCGAGTATTAGGCAGGCTTGAACTAAGCTACTTTTCACGATTTATTTGTTTCTGGTGGTATTTTATTAATTGATTTAGCTGTTCGAACTAGGATTTTTTTAATTCTTTTCCTCTGAAATTAAATAAGTTTAATTTCATAAAAATTTTCTGCCGTGAATCTTTCATTTTCTATAAATAATAGAAGGCTTTTGATTACATTAAATAATTACATAAGAGAGAATTTTATACTTACTCAATTTTATGCTTTTTTTTTTAATTCTAGTATTAATGTTAATTATTTTTATACTTTATCGACTTGTTTTTGTTCTAATAAACTTTTATGGTTATTTTGAAAATCAGTTATTAAGTTACCCTTATAATACAGCTTCTAGTCGCGTCAGTAGAACGACTCCGTGTCACGTCAGACATATGCAACAGCAATTCAATTACGCAATTTTCTTTAAGACGTAATTATTTACGTACATAAATAACTCGTTGTTTTTCATTCCTTTATTAATTACCCGTCAATTGTCTACACGTAATCGTTGTTTTCAAATTAAAGTATTCACCGTTGACAGGCTCATGTACTACCCGATGTTTCCCGATCGAATTTCCTCCTCCCCCGCAATACTGATAATCCCATCAGCGTGGGTGTGCAGCGCAGTCGGCGGAGCAGTGAGTTTTCTCCCGACGCGACGGCGCTCACAGAGTTCAGTTGCGCGGGACTTCGGCGCGTATTTGTCAACTGCAGCCGCGACGCGTGGGCTGGAGCGAGCGCGCCGCGCGCCGCAGAGCCAGATTTATGCGCGCATCAGCTTTTGGTTTTAAAAGCGGCTTATCCCACGCGGATTACCGCTGCCGGAGGCACCCGAAGTCGTGCAATTTCCAGATCCACCTACTCCCCCCTCCGGCAACCGAATCTTTATTCGCGAGAAATCAGCCGTGCTTCTGCTTCACTTCGGCACCGTGTCTTCTCTCTCTCTCTCTCTCTTTCGCTCTTTCTCTTTCTCTAGGTGCTCTTTGTGCTCCGCGATGTCGAGCGGGTTGGCCGTCAGGACTTCAAAGCAAACGTCGTTAAGAATGTCGCGATAAAAGAAAGCTACTTAGGGCCGGGCTTTTCGACTCTTTGTATGCGATTTTGAACGTTGAAAAATTAAGGCACGTTGCGGAATGAAAATAAAATGGTTGCGGGAATATTCTGAGGTGGGAGATGAAATTATAATGGTAGTAAATTATTGATTGCCTTTTTGACGCGTTTATCCCAGGATGCATAATTTAGAGTTTGAATTTTTTAACATATTTATGGATTTGGATGAACGGATGTAAGCCTTTCATATTTTATAGATCTCGCGTAAGCAGAACTTATTTTATTGCGCAAAAATACGAAAGTGCAGACAGTTGGAAAAATTTTATTGAATCGTTTTAGTGCGCTTACTTCTACAATTTTTCTTTAAAAGCGAGGATTTTATTTCTAGTAAAAAATTCTATTTTTCAAATTTTTGAATGACTAAAATCTTTTACCAAAAGAATTTCAAAAGATTGCAAAAAAAATTATTTAAAATGTTATACCATTTTCAGTTATCAATGGTTTTTTTATAATACCGCTCATTTTAAAAAGTAATTAATAAAAGCTTTTAAAAGATTTAAGAATATTCGGTTAAAATTTTCACGTTATTAAAACCATTAATCTTAATTTTAATATTTTCCACTTTTAACCTTCTAGAAATTTGTTCCCTTAGAAATGTATGTAGAGTACGAGGTACACTTGGATCTCACTTTTCTCCAGGGACTTTCGTCTCTCCCTTTTCTTCAAAAACTTAGTTTCTCTCCTTGTCCGTCCTTTGATCCATTGAGCCACTGGAAACCAGCTCCACAAGTGAGCCGAGCAGGTGACGTTTTCTGAATTTTTAAAATTTCTATGCACCCGACGAGTAAATTTTGAAAAGTAATCTCAATACTTTTAGACGCGTTTATCACAAGATCTTCTAAATCTTTCTCGCTAACATTAAAAACCGCTATATTTTCCAAAAGTAATAAAGCATTCCACTGACTCCTCGTTCCAAAAAAATCTGTTGAAAAAAAGCAGATCGCAAAGGGTGAATCTCCGGAAAAAAGCGCGAACTCATGCATAATCCAGTCCACCGCGAGCTCGAAATTCAAATGCCCGAGTCGCGCGCTCGCGGCCGCGCATTCCATTTGCGCGAGCCGCGCTAGTTTCCGGAGTGCGCTCCGCGATAGTTCCGAAAACACGCGGCTGAAAATCCGCGGAGATAAGATCGGAGGTATAATTCACGCGACTCCGGAGGATTAAGCCGGCGCCGCACCCACTGCGAGCCGCCGCCGCCCGCGGGGGATCTCGGTACTCACCCCCGCACCTCCCGAGCTCGGCGCGTGTTCCATAAATATTTATGCGCGCGCGGAGACGCTCCTGCGCTTTTCGATTACACCAGCCACGGCGTGTTTTCTTTATGCGCCGGTGAGTGAGATACGCGGGCGGCTGCGGCGGGCCGGCTTTTTACTGCGCGTCGCCTCGCGTTTCCGCGATCGTACGTGGATTTCGCCGGCGCCACCCGTGACGTCCTACCGGAGTAATCGCGTTTACATCGGACTTGGGAATTCGATGGCGCCGTCGAGGTGTTCGGATGCGATTACGCGGTAAGGGAGCCCCGGGCTGTGGAATTGTGTCTCGAGTATTCTTTTTAGGAAATACTAGAAGAGCCCACTTATTTTAAACAAAACTTTTTCAAAAACATTTTATTCCCTTTTTAATTTAATTATAATTTTTCATATTTTATATGAACATTTTTTTTGTTATTAAATGAAAATTTGATAAATTTAAGTATAGAGATTATATTTCGAAAAATTCTTTTCAGAAGAACAACGATAAATTTTCCGTTCATTCGATCAGAAAATATCAACATTTCTGATGAAATAATATTTTTCCTTTTTTTACGAAATCTAATTTAACGTACGATTGATGGTTTTGTATATAACTCAAGATATGATTGATCATACGGTTGCTATCCGACATAGTGTAGAATACCGACAGCATAACGTTCGCATAAACTATAATTAATTTACATTTCATTACTTATTGTATTTATTCTAATTGTTGCAAGACTGTAATTTAACCATATTATTCTCAGATTTATTGTATTTAAGAATTTTAAAAAAATGAAAAAGATACAACATCACGAATAACCGTTAATGATACAAAAATTTCCTCTTTAAGTCTTTTAATGTATCAGCACTTCTAGTTAATGCGCCGAATAACGCAACAAGCGCAGCAGAGAAATCGACCTACGGCTGATTTTCAGTCATCTTTACGATGTTTATCGGTGACTCTCCCTGAGCTAGTTCAGTATTTACGAGGGATTTCAATAACTCTCCGGTCAACTCGGATAATGGAAGTGGGAAAATCGCCGATTTTACCGCGCTTCGCGGCTCCGTCGAACTTTTCACCCGTGTCTAATGCCTTGAAAGCGAACGCCATTACTCCCGTTAATCTCCGAGGCGAAAGGATGAAATAGCTTTTGCTCTTTTTTTTTCTTTTGGAAAGTGAAATTTTCGCTCGCTCAAAATGTCGATCGGACAGATTTTTAGAATACAATGGGAGCGTTTTACAATTCTTTACTAGGGATCAGAAGAGCTGCGATTATAAGATAAAAAGGTGAATTTTCCTTTTATTAATTTACAATTTGATTTTATGAAAAGTTAGTTTGAGCAGTTTAAAGTTTGCAAATTAGTTGTCTTAAGTGTTTCAAATTCAATCGTCGTATAAATCTTAAACTTTCAGATGCAGTTTCCAATTTCTAAAAGCAAACCAGATTCATTTAATTTGCTTCTTCCTTGCACGGACTAATTAAAAAATTTTTTAAAAGAATAATCGTGCGACGTTCATTTATCTTTACATTTCCTGATTTAGTATTGTCGCCAATAATGAAAAAAGTGTTTCGAACTTCCCATGAACACTAATTCATTTTATAGGAGTTGTGCTAGTTTTCGTTGCTAAAATCTGAAAACTGCTTTTTCCTTACAAAAATGTATGTTAGAGCCGACGATATATATATAGACTTCAGTCATATCAATATTGTGATAAGTGGGTACGATGAGCCAACAAAACCGTTCAAAGAGAAATTGATATTAAATTCCTCTTTTGTACACGAACGTTTCGCCTGTAATCCGACACCGCCTCAACTCAAACGCCTGCGAGCATTCAGATATTGACATAGCCGGATCGCTCCGAATAGGGAAATTCCTCGCAAAAAAGGCCCGACGTATACATGACAGCCCCGGCGCGCGGAAGACAAGTCGACCCACATAACTTCCTCGAAACTCGCCGAATTTGTTACCGAGCGCGCGCTCGCGCATTGCGCGAACATTTATGCATCGAAAAGTCGGCGCCCGCGCAGACTGCTTAATATTTTCCGCGCCATGAAACTATATCCGCGCGGCGCGTTTCCCCCCGGGACACTTATCTCTCGCGGCCGTCGCCGCCCCGCCCCGGCCTCTCAGGCAGCCTCGGCCGTCGGCGAAAATGAAATCGCATCGAATTGACCTGGTTCCGCTCTCGATTAAATTCGCGAGACGGCCGCTTATTGCGCGCCTCCGACGCTGTTTGTCCGCCCCGGCGAAACACAATCAGCCTCGAAAATTTTTCAATTAAAGCGCGCGCGCGCCGAAATTAAAACGAGCCCCCGGCCTCGCTGCGGATATAGTTTATCGGTAGGCGGGAACGAGATTTTTTTCAGTGGCTCGCGAATTGCGCCTCTCCGAATCGCGACTCGTACGGTTTTCGAACTGAAATTTGAAAATCACGCGCGGCCGTTTCGTTTCGGCGATTTTACACCGCGTTTATCCAGGTGCTGTCAGCGATCGAACGACTTTCGAGCGACACGATTTTTCCATATCGCTTCCGTGCTCGAAAACGTTTTTCCATTCGATTCGAATTTCCTCGCAGGCTATATTTACAGCGGTATAAAAAAATGATCGAACGCTTAAGTCTTTAAAGGAGCTATTAACGACGTCCGTTAAGGCGCTCGATTTTCTCGTTCCGCAGCTCGCAGATAAGAACGACAGAAGCTGATACGCTTTTTATCTGCGCTGCACTTGGATACAATTTTCTTGAAAGATATTTCAACGGCGAGGTGTAGAGCGACTTTATTCGATAAGGCGCGCACTCTCCCCCCGATATGCGCAGGAAATTGAATTCCTCTCTAGATCTGAAATAAAGCGGCGCTTTTATTTATTTTTTTCCACCCCGCGTAATCCCGGCCGATTTCTCGGCTAGCCTTGACCCCGGCCGACTTTCCGGCGTGATTTATTAAACCCCTTCAGCCGGTTTTCGCGCCCGCGACCCTCCTCCGCCTCGCCCATCAATAATATTCGTCGCGCGGAGAGCCAAAAAGCGAGCCGCCCCTTCATGCACCGATAACAGGGAACCCACCCGCCCATTCATACCCGCCGGCCCATTGTTTCCGAGACAATGCGCGAATACAATCAATTATCGCTGCTCTCTTCCCACGTCTTCGACGCCCGGCCTCGTATACCTGCGAGTTCATCCCTTAGCGCGCTGTCGAGGAATCGCTGGGTATCGATTTTTAAGGGGGTCTGGAGAGGATCTTCATTTTTTAGCGAAATTTTCCCGCAGTTTCTTTTCTCTTTGGCCTCGAGTTTCCCCGCTTCGTTTCATTTCCCTCTAGTCCGCGAATTTTTTTTTTATCCTCGCAGCTTCTGAAATTAAGCTGCTCTAGCCGAGCCAAATGGGCTCGGCCTCCACGGAGAGAACATTTGTTTAGTCTGCTTATTTTCTTCCTCCCGGCGGATTCTATTTCGCTTCTTTTACCATTTCCGTTACTTCCATCGCTGCGTGCGCGTATTAACTTTTTTAAAAGTAAGATAAGGCACCCTTAAAATTTCACTCTTCGATCCCGCACTTCCATTTGCACGCGAATTTGCAATTTTATCAATTTGCATGCTCGAGATCGTTAATTGCATAAAATAGATTGGAAATGCCGATGAGGCGCTTTCGCGCATTTAAAGCCATCAATCCGGCTCTAATCATCAAATGAAGCTGTATTTGAATAAGCGAACAAGTTTAATGTCATTAGAAGATTAACAATGTCGCGGTATCAAAGCAATAAGCTGCAATTTAGGCGGGTTCAAGTAGTATTTGCTTTTACGCGGTTTCCTGATCCTTAACGAACGAGTCGAAACTAGACAAGTCCTTTGATCGCCTACTCGAAACTACGCGCACATTATTCGCAAATACCTTCAGGAGTTTTCAGCTCGATATCGAGACATTTCCGTTAAATAAAATCCTGCAGTAAACTAGTTTATCGCCTCGTGAATCATTTCTCTCAATAATCGTATTTCATTCTTTGAATTTTTATTTCATACGAAATCCCTTTTTACAGGGAGGGACTTGCGATCCACAATTGATGTTTTATTATTTATTGTTAATTTAAACGCCGATAAAGCTTCGCACATAATGAATCAATCGGTAGATTATTATATTTCATCTTAAATGAATTACAGAAATTTTCAGAAATATAAAGAATAAATTGTACGATTTATTACGGTTATAGTAATTATGGAATTAAGTCAAGTACTTGCGGTATATATATGATATACCTACAATCCAATAACCACGAGAAAAATAAGGATCATAAGTATAAAAAGTTTTTAAACAGCATTTCACATCAATCACAATAACAATTTAATAAGCAAAAAAACAATAAATTTTACGTTATCCCAAAGAATTATGCGTAATAAAAATTTGGACTCACCGGGTATGCTGGTGCCAAGCGCGACGAACACGACGGCGGTGACGGAGTCCCTGATGCCCAGGGTGCAGCCGAAGTAGGATGCGATGTCGCCGATTACGGCCGTCACCACGCCTATGCCGAAGATGCTGACGACGAAGCACAAGTAGCCACCGGCGATATCTGCAACGAACAATCGGGCGGGGCGTTAATCGGCCGCCTTGACTCGACACCCACCCGCGCCGCCGCACCCACGCGTACGTACGTAGGCGCGACCGCTTTTGCACATTGACGGCTGCCACTCGGGGGGATATAGGCGCGCACTGCTGGGGTGGCGGTGCACGCGGACTGCTGCCCGGCTGCTTCAAGAGCATAGGGTCCCCCCGTTAGTACACGGCGCTGGCCCTTCAGTCACCAGCGCCCACCCCCCCGGGGCACTTGACACGCGCGTCGAGATTCGTGCCAGGTGGACTTTGAGATTACACGAGTGTCATTGACTCGCCGGGTTGTAATGGTCTATTAAGCACCTGACGTTTACCTCGCGCCAAAACGCCGGCTTTAATTGCGTTTTAGTAGTTAATTAACTTTTTGCCCAGGGATTCGAACGAGTTTCGATAAAGATCGTTAATAGTTATTGCAACACGCTATTTCATTAGCGCACTGCTATAATTAGTTCGATGGCGATATGAGCCTTCTTTTAAAGTATCTTTTTTTTAATTTTTAATAATTGTTAGTTCAATATCTAATATCAAGATTTATCTAAGACTGATTATTTAAAGAGCATGAAGAAATTATTTTAATGATAGGAAGGGTGCTTATGCGGTAAAATAGATTTTTTGTTTGGATACACTGATTATCAAAAAATAATATACTTAGCAAGCTAGTATTCGATTAGAGAATCTCAAAAGTTCTCAGTTTCACTTCAGTTGCTTATTTAGAGTAATGATACATTTAAAATTTGTTTATGGGTGTGTAAAATCGTAATAAATTTAAATTTATTAAAAACAATACATTCAGAGATTCGTACAAAACGTAGAATATTATTAAAAAAGCAGATTTCAATTAATGTCTGTCGACTTATCTACACGATTTATAAAAAATTTCCTTTATTTCGAAAGAAGATGCACTTCTAACGACTTCACTAATGTGTTGATAATGATAGAGCCTGGTGTAATTCTAAATAAGCTGAAGAAAAATTTTGGTATAAAAGCAGTCTGGAGAGCAGCAAGCATCATCACTTTTGGTTTGTTTTCTGTTAGTAAAGCAACATTTAACTAAAATCCTCCAAAATGGCTTTCTTCAAGCTTGTGCTCCCTCTGCTGGTCTGCATGCTGCTCGCCTTCGCTTCGGCTAATCCTCGTAAGTTTATTTTTCGTTATTAATTTACTGAAGAAACATTATTAAAAATTAAATTGAAATCGAATTAGAGATTTTTAAAGATAACAATACTATCAATACTGTTTCCATTAGTTTATACAACGAAAATTAATTTTTTCTTTGGAAGTGCAAGAAATTTACGTTTCTATTTCAATGTTTTTTTTCAGTTTTTGGATTCGAAAAGAACAAGGCCTTTTCCCAGGCTGAAAGTGAGAACCATAGCTTTGGAGCAGGCTTAAAACTTCCCTTAGGAAGTACCTTCAATATCCACGCCAGCAATAGCCATTCTAAGGCCACATCCGCTGCTGAGTCTGAACGACAACTTATCGCTTAATTATCCTGATATTATGTTTGCTTATACATATAATATATGAATTCTATCAGGTGTTTTGATTGAATAAATTGCATTAAACAATATTCGACACATGGCGAGTAACATTTCTAGAAAATTTTCATAACAAACATAACTTAAGATCCCAATCCATCACTCGATGGTCTAGTGCCCTCATTAATTCAAGATACATTAGAATGTTGAATTTTACCGAAGCCACAACTCCTCTTATCAACGTCTGCATTACGAGATCCGATAGGGAAAAGGGAATGCGCGTAAGCTTTTACGACCGATTCCGGCGTAGAAGTCGAATATCCCCCGATAAATCATTCGAAGCGTCAGGTTACACAATATATCGCTGAAAAAAAAATCGATGCCTTACCTCCCGGCTGTATCGGGAGAAGGATCGCCTCGTGATTGATTAACCCCCATTAGCACATCCAGCCGCGCTCCGCGGGTGGGGTGCGCGCGAGAAAGGAGCTTCCGACGTGATCTCCTCGCGGAAAATCGCGCGTGCAACGTGGGGGAGAAAAAAAATTTGAAAATTCAGAGCACGCCCGAGCGGCGGAACCGCAGGCGGGGCCGAAGGACGCGGCTTTAATTGGGCGAGACGATGAATTCCTGCTCGGAATAAACCGAGAGGTAACGAGGAGGATTTTTCATAAGGGTGTGCAGACGGGCGTGCCTATATATTTCTATCTCTTCTCTCTTCTCTCTCTTTTCTCTCTTGCTCTCTTTCTTTTTCCCCCGCTCTCGTTTTCTCACTCGCGCGGCTTGGGTTCGCGTGTATTTACGAGGCGATCGTGAGAGCTTCGCTCTCCCCATCCATCGGTTCTCTTTCGTTCGCCTTGCTTCGGCCTGGTTAGCTCGCGAATTACCGTAAATACGTTATAGCGACGGGGGTTCGCCGAGAGCGGGTGAAGCCGTACTAATTCTTATGGCACGTTGTGTCTTTTCTATCTAGTCTCCTACGTTAGCCAGTGGAACGAACCTAATAGTAGTGCACTTTTGTGGTAACTGGTACCGTTGACTTTCTTTCGTAGTTTATGGTTTAGATAAGTTTTAGCTTTGTGAAACTAAGAAATTTTAAAATGTCCTATACATTTTTATCGCATTTTCTTACAAAAGATCGTTAGTTTTATCGTCTTCCGTTGCAATTAAATCATGATCTAACGATGTTATAATTCCAAGTACCTAATCTTATTAATATCAATCTCATTCATTACCACACGCCAATTACTGCGGACGCTAACTTTTCGAAAATCCGTGAAGCTCCGAAACATTGCAATTTGCTGAATGGTTTAATTGAAATTCGAAAATCCACGCCTCAGCGGAATATCACTCCGCGGTAATTCGCGGAATCGCGGAAATAGCGCGTTAAAAGCCGCGCGAACTTCCGTCGAAGTAATTCACTGAGGATCATAGGGGCGCAAGTTCAATCGAACAATGCCATTGGGACGTCAACTGCAATTGACACGTCGGATGTAAGGACGTAATTCAGCGCGACCGCCCGCTCATTCCCATTCAGGGCCCTCCCTCCGGCGGCCTCGAACTCCGGGAATCACTGGCGCGCCGGAGGCCGGCCCGAAGTGGCACGGCCGGGGATTAAAACTATAATAACACCTGCATCCGCGCGGCGTTTAGCGCGCCCTTGGGCGGGGGGGAGGCGCGCGATAATGCGGTTAGTCGCGCGCGCGAATCTCGGATTCCCCGCGGGGGAGGTGCGACGCGCCTTCGCCATCGTTTACCTCGCGGCTGCGGATCGATGGTCCATCTCCCGACCCGGGTAGGGTCTGACGAACGTCCAGCGCACGGCTGAGCTGCGAAATCGCAGCGCACCTCGTTAACTGTCGCGGATTCCCCGGACGAGACGGACGAGCTCGGGCGGCGTTTACCTTGCGTAATTGGCAGTCACCGCGAGAGCGGAGGTTACGGTGAAGATGAAGATGGGTGATTACCGGTTTTGTTCGCTATCGATCTCCTCGGAGATTTCTGACTATTTGCACAATTTTATCTGTGAGAAAATTCTGACTGAAGTTTCTGTCGTGCAATGTGGCTTCGTAATTGTTATTAGGCGTTACTTAGGCGATTTATCAGAATCTTCATAGAAGAGCATAGGCTTTGTAAAAGTAAAATTGATTTTAGTCCAAGAAACATAGAAAGATCCACTGGTCTATTGTTTAATTATTTGTATACCAGTTTAGTTGACGTTTTACTTTTTTTTTGTAATCACATATAGGGCCGTATACATTTTAATACGGTAACCGTTTGATAATTGAATAAAATAGATTTATGAAACACTAATCGTTGTACGTCTAAAGTTTTTTGGAGTAACTGATAAAAGAAAAAAGTCCCCTTAGTTGGAGTTTTACACATTGTGACGTCGACGAGGTGCTTCTCAATGTTACAGCACGTTAATTGATCGTCAAGATTCCAAATTAATTCAGCGCAGGTCGGACGGAAAACGAGTGAGTTCAGGAGGGTATGTCTCGCCGGGTGTACAGTTACGGGTTAGTTTATTTCTCAGCGACTGCTCTGTATTCCTCGGCACCGAAGCCTGTGCAATGCATCCCGTTGAAACGCGAGGTGAGAGGGGGAAAAGAAAGAGACGCTGAAAAATCGCTTGTTACTTCTCTTTACCTTTGTACGATAATTAGTTTTAACGTTTCAGGCGAGAACAGGGAAACGCCGGGGCGTGTGCTCGCTTCTCATTGGATTAGGCGAATTATTTTTCGCCGATTTATACCCGTTACCATTTAAGGTGATGCGCGGGCGTCGAACTCAGTCGTGCGGTGGGATAAATTAGTAAATTTTTTGAAAATTCCTCATTGATTTTTTCGAGGTAAAGGATGGCGAATCGATGAAAATATTAATGTTTTTTGAAAATTCAAAAAAATGAAATGGAAAAGAAATTTTTTCATTTTGATATGGTTTTGTACCCATTTCCAGGAATTGGATGAAAATAAACTTGAAACCACTCAATCGACGATTGGAAGCATAGCTTTCTATACTGTAAAATTGTGGTGAAACATTTTTCGATAGCGGGAATTTCAATTTATTTCTTCAAATCATTAATTTCGTTTCGCTTTTCAAAAGATTCAAACAGATATACCAATCATCAAAATTGCGAAAACAGAGAACAATGTTTGATTATCCTTTCATCAAGCAAAGTAGAGCAGTCGAATCAAATAATCAACGTGAAATTTAGCAAAAAGTCTATGAAGACCGTCAAATGGAATTTTTGTAAAATACAGTCAAAGAAAGTTTTCAGGCCGTCAAAAACAAGCAGGCTCCCTAATAGCACGTATCGCGCTATACCGACACTACATTCGCCTGCTTCCAAATAAATGTCGTTCTCCCGGAATGGAATTGTTTGCCACCCCCCTCGCTTCACCCTTTCATCGTTCGCACGGCTGCACACAACAGTACAAACAATGCACTGCCGTGTGATTTAAGGGAAGAGTACACTGCCGCTTTTGCAAGTAGCCGTTAAATATGAATTTTTATTTGAAAAGCTGAAAATATGCGACGAAAGGTTGTCCTTTTACTCTATTGTGGAGAAAGTTTATGTACTCAATATATTTTCTTTTTGTTGTATTGAAAAGCAACTGTTTTTATACTGCGTTTGGCCTACATGTCAAATGTGCTTTATTTGATGTCATTTTTCAAGAATTATAAATAATGAATTCATTCTCATCATTCATAAATGTAATAAAATTGCAAATAAAACATGTTGAGTACCTTGATATGGGTCTGATAGATCAGTAATAGAAACAACCAGTCACTCTCCCATTTCCTTAATAATTTGTTAACCTCTTTTTGTATAAGTGCGTAGACATTTTTTGACTTTTTGTAATCAATTTTTAAAAAAATGAAGATGTAAAGTTGAATAAAAAATGAAGAACATGGATTGAATGAGCAACAAGTGTTTCAAGATGAAAAAACATCCTATAAAATGTTACTTCTATAATTCACAAAATTTCATTTTTATGCAAAGCAAATTTTTATCGCTAACATTATCTCACAAGAAAAACACCTAAAGAAAAGTTGGCTCGTAAAATGAACAAGAAATGAACAAGTTGATTAAACAAGCTCGCAGATAAAAATATCATTCTTATACACACCTTATCAGAAACCGTATAAATTACAATTCACCCAATAAGCTCCGCCTCCGTAATTTACGATCCCTTCCCATTAGATGCGAGCGCCCGCCGACGGTCCAGCGAAACCACGCGACTGCGCGCACTCGCCGGATTGGGGCGATATAACGGAAGGTATATATAGGGGGGAGGGAAGCTTAGCGCTGCTAATTTACGTTACGATTCCCACAGTTAATTCGATCGCGCGTGGAAGAAGCGACGCGCTCGTTGCGGATGCCAATTAAATGGAGGGTGGACCCGACGCAACCTTTCGGCGCATAATCGCGTAGCTCAATCGCCGGCGCCGCTTCGCGCGCGTCGGGGTTTATTTGCTTTGGCGAGCGCACGCGTCCACCAGTCGCGCGCACTTTACGCCGGCGCGCGTTCGATTGCTTCATAAATTTTCAATCGGAGGCGCGATATTGCGCCGCGCGCGCCAGAGAATAAATCGAGAAATGCTTTTCATTTTTAAACAATAAACTTTGGGAAGTACCTTTACTTTTTTTTTTCGCTCTTCGCGAGAGAACGGGATGAATGTTTGTTCGTTAAAGTAATGGATATTTCGCTCGGCTTTATCAATCAAGCGATTTATTGATTCCTCGCACGGGTTCGAGTAATTTTTATACGACGCGATATCGGAAAAATATGAAGGTATTATTTGCGGTATTGCTATTGGTATTCTGAATTGCCAGAAAATCCTACGCGGCGCTTATTGTTATGCAGTCAACGTAAATGGTGTTTCGAACACGCGAAACATGCGGAATAAATGCATTCCTGCGAGAATAACCATTAAATTTTATATAAATCTTTTAAATTTGACAATCGTGCGATTTCGATGCTTTGGTGAATTGTGTAAGGGATTTATTTTACTAGAAAATATGGAAACAATTCCTTTATGATGCTGGCATATTGTTTTTTATTACACATTTTTATAAAAATAATTACCAAACTCTTAAAATTATTTGAAAATATCCGAAGTTCATTAATATTCTGTTAAATTAATACATTATGCTGTTATTAATCTCTGGATCACATGATTCGTTTAGTGAAAATTTCCACGAGTATTGTAAAAATAACTTAGGAAAGTCATAATTTTAACAATGTTTATCTCAATCTTATCAACTTATGAGTAATTTTTATGAAATACGTGTCTTCACACCAAAATTCTAAACCGTATTATTTTCAAAAAGTGAAGATAATTTTTATCAAAAAAATTTCTTCAGGATTGTACGCTAGATGGATTTGAATTTTTAAAAAATTAGTCATTTTTGTTCCGCATTTATAGCCTTACATTCGCGACTGGTGCACTTCATCAACACTAACGAAGCAAACACTGTATTTAGTCATCGTCGCATCGGATGCAAACCCAGTCATCGAAGAGCAAGCGTTGCGTTTTCGCGCTGACGACCGAGTTGACTCACCTGCGGAGCGTAATCGAATAAAAGCCCTATCTGGAGCTCCCGGAGTGGGATAATCTACGATCGGGGCGGGCGGGTATATGATGAGAACCGAATACGCGAATATATATCGAAGACGAGCAAGTGCCGGGGGGTCATTAACGTAGCCGGTCGTGCGGCCCGAGGACCGGCCATTGTAATAATCCCTTAATTGAATGCCTCGACGTGTCCGTTCCATTTACTCGGGTTGGATCACCGCGGGGGGACGGGAAACAAAGAGCCGCGGGAAGAGGAATCGATCGCGCGCCTATACCACCCTGGACCAATCTCCGACGGGTCGCCGAGGTAGCAATATATCCGTCGAAGACGCCACGCTCCGTACACACGGGTGACAGTCGCTCGTCAAACTTTTTCCCCCGCGCAGCGAAGAATCCTCATGGGGCCGCTTTTTCCCAGTCCCAGTCCCAACGCGAATCGGAATTTGAATGAAGACCTCTCCACTTTTTTGGCTGACCGCGGTCTATTTTTCTACTTTTTTTTTCGTTCGAGAAAAAATTTGTCAGGAACATTTTTCACGGAGCTTTATCAGATGGATCCCACTCGCCCCCTCCCTTATCTCAACGACGAATTTGTTCGGTATCGCGAGCGGCGATCGCAGATGTGTTTCACGCGGATAGTCATCCCTGTCGATTTTATCGAGCCGAGGGTGGCGGGAGGGGGGGATTGATCGGAGTCCGTTTCGGGCTGGAAGGAAGCGCGTCCTCGAGGACAACGGCGCGACGGGGCTCGCGAAGAGCCGGGCGTTTCCGGAAACGGGCTCGAAACTTTGCAGGGTAGTTTTCCGGGATGCGTCGCGGAGATATCCACGGCCGGGTAGACGTCCGAAGTTTTGAGGGTCGGACGCATCCGCCGCTGCTACGACGACGCGATAACATCCTCTTGCCGACTTTCGCCGTAACGAGATTTATCATCGCGAGTTTCGCTGGGATTCCCCCCTTTTCTTCTCGTTTGTTTTTACAGCGTTTCCCTGATGCGATAATTCAATTTTACAGGGGTTACGGAGATGCGCGGTTTTCAGAGCGTAATACTTGAGACGGGTCTTGTTGCGTGATATAAGATAAATGTTCGCGGAGTTGAAGATGATAAAACGGATCGGAGCGGCAGGGTTTTACCTGTTTGGAAATTTGAATAACAATTTCGAAAATAAATTTTATGATACTATTAACAAAATAAAACCGATTCGAAGTTTTCACCGAAATAGCCAACAGTGTGCTATGTTTTTGCGCTGTATTGCAGTTTTGACTACTGCTGAAATAAACTCGGAGTACTAAACTTTATTTGTAGTTTTCAGAAAATATTCCATTCTTTTTTTTAATTATAGATGTATAAACCACGATTTTAAAAAAATTTTTTCAAATAATTATTTCTATATAATAATTTTTACTTATTTTGTAAGTATAAGCACACAGGTCCACAAATTTTGGAAGAACTTTCTTATTCAAATCGAATTTTATTCTAAATAACATTAATCTACTGCATTTACTATTCTCTTTTAAAACGTTCGTTAATACTTGTCGATTTATTTTCCTTTTCTGTCGTTTTCTTTCATTTGTCTTTTTTCCTATACAATATCTTTCCTTTTTTTATCCCACCAGTCTGTGTATTTGAGAAAAAAAGAGTGGTATGAATGCCGCCCTAGTATTCGGTGACGAATAGTCGTGCGGAACGATAAATTATCCGTAAAGTAAAAAAAATGATGCCTTCAGAAGAGTTTAAAAAATATCGCTCTATTCTTTTAATATTAGCAATAATATTAAAGATTTTTTACCGTTTTAAATACAAACTTTTAAATATAAAAAAATGCTGAAATTTCTGAACATCCTTATCTAGAGTAATCCCCCTTTTGACGGATTCGTGCCTTTTTGCTCAATGTAGCTATTTCTATCAGATAACATTTTTCGCTTTAGCTTCAGTGTCAGTTGAGTTTCAGTTGTAGGAAAAGAAAATGGAATTGAAGAAAAGTGACATAATGTCGATTCGGGCTAAACGATAATCCAGGGTACTATTTCACGCCTCTTACCTTTTATGTTTTTTTCTTCTATTTAGCACGTATTCATTGTCAGTTCCTTTCTTCATCAAGAAACAAAATTACTTTTCAAGCTACTCAGTAATTTGAAACAAAAAAAAACCGTTAATTTGTAAAAATATTATTTTATAATTACATTTATAATACGAATATTTATTATTTTTATTATTTATTATTTATTATTTACATTTATAATAAGAAAGCTAATTCAAAGCAATATTTAATTAAATGAAATGTTGAAGTGCAGCGTTTAGTACTTGTAAATGATATTGAGTTTTTTTAACGAAACACTGTTATGCTGTGATATTGTAACCGAGCGTTTAAACGTTCATTTCAAATTCCATTCTCCTCCGACAATTATTGAACCAGCTGCAATTATGCCTTTGAAATCGTACCTCGATCGTAACGCAACTCATGAAATTTAATCCCCCCGCGGTAAAGGTCATTATTAATTCGTATCAGTAAAAATAAATGTACTCGCAATCCTCTGCCGAGCATTTACCAAACGCAGCATTTATCAAATACTCGCGTGCTCCCCAACGTAAACGTATAAATTAACTTTCACCACGCGCGGGTAAAGCTCCTCCGCGGCAAAACGCACAAAAAAAATCTGTCAACGATAAGCAATCCCTCGTGAAAACCGATGGTAACGATCTTATCTCGGGCGTTAATAACGAAGACCCCGATGATCAATGAAGAAGTCCACGGTGAATATCGAGGCGATCCACCCCCCTTCCGGCTCGCGTCCCGATAGGCTCCGCACTCCTCGCGCGAAAGCCTTGGGCTTCGCTCGAGTGCGTTAGAACGAGAAATCGGAGATGAGGAGCGAGCGTGATTTCGACAACGAGCGCGCAACCGATAAATCAAGCTGCGGGGGGCGCGTCCCCCCTCTCTCCGCCGCTGCACTCGCCGGTCGACCCTTTTGCGGGCCATTATTCGCCGTGGCCCCCGCGAAAATCGATACGCGCGGTCCGGCTTGCACGCGGCCGCAGATAACGAGGCGGGATTAGATCTGTAAACACATCGCCGTAATGATCCTGCGAGACACTCGAGAGGCCGACCCTCCCCGGGGGAGGGGAGCCGCGCGCAGATTGAATGAGTCGTCCCTTTTCGAGGCTTCGCGTGGCCCGGGCGTTACGAAAATTAGCCTACGGCCTTTTTTCCGCGCCTGCTCCCGGCCGTTTTGCCGATCATTAGGTTTGGCCTGCGCTCGTTTCGTCAAGAATTATTGTCCTGTTATTACGTCGCACTCTCCGCACGCGCTGCTCGGAGATTTATGCTTTTCTGAATGGTTTAATCATTGTCACTTTACACTTTTTCTAGGTACGACCGCTATATACGGAAGTTTTCGTGGCTATTACCATAATTCATATTTGGCATTATGCAAAATAGCTATTGCATCGTTACCAGAATGTCCATGAGGTACGGTAGTAGCTATAAATGGCGTTATATCGGTTTCCCTACTAATCTCCGTAATTATCAGCTTTATAATCCGCCATCCCCGAGCCTAATGGAATGTACGCGCACTCGTCATTAAAAGCTTATTCGCTATTCAATTTTTGACTCCTCGATAATTCCGCGAACTAGTTGAAAAGCGCACAAATTCCCCTTTGAATACCTCCCGGGAAAATTGAAAATTCCCTTCAGTTACGTGTAAAACGCGCGCATCGATTCCGCGCTTTAATCCACCTTGGCTTAATTAATTACGCGCAGGTGCGTATTCCGCGGCGAGCCCCAGGAATTCACGCTTATTTAAAGGATTTCGGTATTAGCACATCGCGTGCCTATTGTTCCTGTCATGTCATAGTTTACGCTGCCTGCGACTGTACCTGCGCACAGACGCGGTGGGTAAACGTTTACGTCAGTTTGCGACGATTAGGACTCGCGCCGTGTACAATTTACCTTTGAGGAGACACAATTTCAGGAGACTGATGAAATGCGCGAGTACAGTGGCTCGATTATCTTGATGCTCGTGCACTTAATTATTTTTTTCTCTCTTGGGTCGTCCGGAACTGAAGGAGGCGAGGGAGGATTGATCTACTTTTTTTCTTTTTTCTCGCGGGCTGAGCGATGTTTTTCTCTAATTGAAAAATAATTTTTAATTTGAGGGAACAATTAAAGTTGTAGCCGGGAAAGCAGATAAAGTCGTGCAGCTTGCCCGCAGAGTAAAATTGAGCGATAAGCGCAAGCGCTACTTGAAAGCGTAAACGCTGGAAATGAAGTTCAAGGATTAGTGCATTTCTGTCTATTTTCTATAAATTACTGGGGATATCTTTGTTTCACGGTCTTTCCTTGCGCGTTTATGAGGAAAATTTCGTTTTCGAGCCAAACGTATTTTATAGCTTGAGAGCACTAATAAATACTACCTTATTTAATTTTCGCAAATAAATAATGCTAAATATTTATTTGTTTAATGTATTTACTTTATTTATTTATCTTTAATTTAGTATGAAAAACGGTAGACCTTAGTAGAAGCTTGATTTTGAACCCCGTGAAATTGAAATTCATAACTTCATTTTAAATTGCGATATTTTAAATAATGCATGTAGTTTAAAGCCCTGAAAAAATGTTCGAAAATAACCTATCCCCGCCGATTAAACACGCATTAAGATGCACCGTCGACACAGGATGAAACATTGCGGACGCACCTACTAACTAACGGAAGACGCCTTGCCTAGCGGACCTAGATCATCAGCTCCCCAACAGCCAGTCAACCTCTCCTCGGTCGCCAACTGTGCCCCGAGATCCCGACACCCCGGCAATTTCTGGGCACCTCGGCGATAAATAGCCCCACGGTCGTTCGGGAGGCTCGCGACCCAATTTCCCCCCTGCGCTCGCGGGCGCGGGGGAGGAAGACGTGATTCACGGGGCGCTCGCCCGTAGGTACGGCTCCGTGCCCCCCGCGTCGCGCAGCTTTTTATCTCGCCGCCTCGCGCCTCGCTGCTCGCGCGCGAGAGAGAGAGAACCCCTTCGGAATTCCGGCACTAAGCGCCGGCTTCGATTAACCTACTTCTGCCGGCGACGATTGCTTGCAGTGCTCGCCGGCGCGCGCGCGGATGGGACGCGGCCTTGGGTAATTGAGCGGCTACCCCGCTTGTTTATGCTAACTCCAGTTGCGAATTCGATGATTGCGCGCTTTCGACGGTGGGGTGACGCGGTCACTGACGAAGCAAGGGGTTTGTCGAGTGTTGATTCTTTGGTGAATTTTATATGGACATTGAGATCTTCTGCGATCATAAATGATTGAAGCAATTTTAAAAAATAAAAAAAGTCCCTTGATCAGTTTGGTAGACCACCGTGGTTTGTGCCAATAAAGATGGCGTAAATTGAAAAATTAGAGGGTCAAATTTACGAAAAAATGGATCGTTGCATGCAGTTTACAAAATTTCATGGTGTACTGTAGATAACAATTATTAAACTCATAAAAGTAGCTATTATAAGCATGCGACGTAATCAACACCCGTATGCGCCCCGTTGCGGTTAGCCAATAAAAACTTATACAATACATTACTAAAATGAGTGCCCATAGCAAGCCAGACTATTATTTTATCGATTGCGTTAAAATTTATCAATCCATCCCGTCATTAATTCTTAAGCACTCACCGTTTTTACTTATAAATTGAAAAAAAGTCCTCTCCCGGCAATTAATTGATAAATTATACCTGCACGTATGCTCGGTCCGCTACTTTTTGCGAAGTCGATGCTAATGGCCACTCTATTTTTCCCGCGTCAGCGGAGTATGAAAAGTTGCTTAATTTGCGCAAGCTCTCGAGGGGGATTATCTACGATCATGCTAACACGCTGTTCAATGTTATCGGCTGAGAGAAAGAGAGATAGAGCTGTCCCGGTCCGAAGATTTGCTATCGTCGCGACGGATCGAGGAAAAAAAGGAGCGAAGAAGAAAATGGAGGGGGTGGTAGCTGAGGGGATGAGACTTCGCGTGCTCTCTCCTCGAGCATTTACCGGAGAGCTTTTGCAGCTTCAGCAGAGGCTCTTAAGTCTGACGCATCGCGCATATCGAGTTCCCTCGAAATAACGTCGCGACCCTTTTCGCCCCCGCTCGCTGTATTGGCATTCTTACCACCGGCGCGCTGCAACTCACGAGTGCCTTTACAAACGAGATATTTCATTAGGCTTTTTTATGCGTATATGTCGAGGGCTCCGCTGCATCGCGTCAGCGGAAATGGCGTACCATTTGGTCTTGTCCTTTTAAAATTGGGTTTAGCGTGCTGATTTAATTTAATCAAATACATTAAATACTTTTATTAAAGTTGAGTAAAAAGTTTTATTTTTTGTTACAACGTAAATTTTGAAAAAATCAGGGACGAACTAAATTTTAAGAATCTTTTGCTTTCTAAAAAAGACTTTCTTTTTAATTAACTCGAGTAATTAGAGAAATTTGTTAGAAGATAAAATGTTAGTCACTGTCAAACGAAAATCTTTGATGTATCAATTAGTGTTCAATTTTTCGATATCAATAGTAAATTTTACTTATACTAATTTATAACTCTCGAAGTATCAATAAATTGTAGTAAGTGGCGGTAAGTGGTGTACATTGATTACGTCGCCGTAGGCTGACACAATTAACGAGCCATTCATGAGGGATAATGAAATTGTCATTAAAATACATAATTGATTTATGGTCTGCAGTTCCATCGAAACAGTTTGTCATTTTGAATATTAATACTTGCAAAATACATCGTTCAAAGAAATTGATATTCACCAAAACGAAATGTAATACATATTTTCACAAAGTAAATAAAAATGAATGCGATTTTAAATGTATTACTCCTGTACCTTCGAAAGTTAAATGAAAATCTCAAAATAAATTCGTTTCGCGACGTAATCCCGTTCTTTAAAAATGCACGCGCTTCATCATTTTGAAAAAATACCCTCGCAATCCCACTCCGTCGGATTTTGTATTTTTTCCCTTCTCATTTATTTTGCACCACCAGCCCGTGTTTTTCGGCCCACTCCGGCGACTTTCCCTCCTTACTTACGACTCACGGGTGGCGCGCGTATTTCAGCCGAAACTAGTCCCGAGCAAGATTGCCGGGACAATACGGCACGGCCGCTCGCGCTTTCGGCGGAGCTCGAAAAATACGAGCTTCCGGGAATTCGCAACTTTTCAGGCTTCCACTCTCCCGCGTCCCTTTTTCACGATTTTTTTTCGCTCGCGCTTGCACAGGCCGTCGGCATTTTCGGGAGGCCGGTGAAAAATAGAAGGTGATGAGGGCCAAGCCGCCGTGACAGATAGCGATGATCATGGACGGTGGGGACCATTGAAAAATGAACGGCTCGCTCGGAGCCCGGCCAATTCCACGGATGGATTTGAATGTATTTAAAGCGGAGGAATGAAAGGGCGGCGCGAGCGTAGTCGGATTGACGCGACCATCGATGTAACGGACGGCCGGCTGGATTTTTCCAAAGGACTCACTTTTCACCCCTCCGATTGATATCGCAAGTTTGCTCAAGCTTTAAGGTTCTCGGAAAATTGATGTTCTTATTGATATCGCGACGCATGAATCGGTTTTTTGTATAAATGTTTCACACCGGGGCATTGAGTAAAGAATTTTTGAAGAAGAACTGGAATTTCCCGTGACCCAGGGGAAAAGAATTCCGTCAAAGGTACGCGCGTACGAATTCCCCTCGTCAAAGGGCGAAGTCGCGAGGCCTCCGCCGAGGAAAAAGAGAAAAGAAGAAAGCCGCGACTCATCCGCCGCTGACGCAGCTTACGTAGCCGCGAAAGCGGGATAAGTACCAGGGCCAAGTGGACTGGGGGTAAAAAAAAGGGAGAAAAGACTCAGCGCCGAGGCGTCGCGGGGGTGGATCGCGCGACGCTCATTGTTGGTCGCTGGGACGCAATTAACCGCGCGTTTATACATCCCCCCGGCCGCAGAAGGCAAGAGAGCAAGTTAAAGAGAAAGAGAGAGGCCGAGTCTCGGCTTTGTCCCCGGCGGCGTTCGCGCGATTTTCCGCGGGAGCGTCCTTCTGCGGGGGAGGCGGGCCGCGCTGAAAAAATTCGTCTCCTTGGGCGCGTGTGCGCGAAGACGCGCGCGCGCGCCCCGGCGAACAATGGGACAAGGACGGCGCCGCCTACTTTCGCCCGCTTTATTTTTTTACATTCCGCCCGCGCTGCTTTTCTTCCGCACTCGAACCCGCGAGGAAGCGCGACGCGATCAATGCCGACCAACCTTGAACCTTTGAGCCGCACTTTTTTTCCCCACCCGCGTACCCCCCGCGCCGAGTGCGCGCGACATGTAGGTCGCGAATTCGCACTTAGCGGGGAAATAAAGAGCCGAGGCATCTGCTTTCGAAAGCTGTAATGGACCGCGCGGGGCTGACTGGAGGGGGAGGTCAGACTGATGCAGCGGCGAGCTTTAAAGCGGGATTCGGTGGACTGTTCAGCGATCGCTCGGAAGCTTGCGGCGGCGCCTTTCTGCGGTGACCACTGCCTCGATCGCTTCACCATTACCCGCGTTTTTTTGGAGACCGCTCTTTGACCTCTTGGGCGTTATTATCGGGGATGACTGGAAAAGCTGGTCAAGGAGTGATAAGCGCAATGAATTACGCACGCTTTTTGTAAGTCTCGGTCAATTGAATTTTTCCAGAACGATTTAATTCATGAATAAGATCGTGAATCATATTATTATCTAGTGAACATTTTTCATTAGATTAAAATTTGTCTGCATATCTTCATCCTTTAGTTTTGTGAAATTTTTTTTTAAATCTCCTTTTGCCATGAATTTCAAATACCAAATTAGGGAAGAAATTTCAATTTTTACGTAAGCAAAATATCTGACACAGAAATATTGCCATGCGAGAGAAAAATGACAGTTTTCACTTTGTAGAGAAACGGCGATGATGATTTTGGCCTTCCGAAGTAAGTAGGGGCCATTATCCCAGCGAGATGCGCGAGTTTACCTTAAAAGAGCGTAGTGCCAAGTTGCGCGATAAAAATGACGGATTTTGCTCTCTTTAGACTTTTAAAAGCGCGCACAAAAGCTATGCATACAGATTTACGGACAAACTGGGTAGGAGAAAATTTTAGCACCAAACTTAAAAAAAAAGCTCATTTTTGCGTACCTCTATGTTAAGCGAAAAATTTTCTGCGTCTGTGAGAGCGGCTCACCGAATACATGACGGAAGAAGAATCAGTGAATGAATGACGGACTCATTATGACCCAAATTTCATCTTTTTTTCATTCTTGCACTGGAACTCTTTTTTTGTAAAAATGTGACACAATTTTGCGTTTTTCGTTTATGAGAGTAGTTACTGTCTAGGTGAAAAATTTCGAAAAATGAAGAAAAATACAGAAAAAATGTATAGATGTGAATATTTAAAAGGTTAAACTTTGAATTAATATTTTAATATTAGCTGAATTCGGTGTAGTGCTTTTATTGCAACTTAGGATAAATTTATTACAAACTTGTAAATACTTCTAGTGCACCTTTTACTTCCGTAATAAATTGCACTTCATCTGCACGCAATTAAGATTTATCCGACAATATCCAATAAATCTAAAAGAAAATTAAGTATTATAGTAAACTTTAATGGAACTTTAACAAAATGTTAGCCAATTAAATGAAATTGCCTATTTTACTGTAAAAACAAGTAATTAAAAAAAGTGGAAAGCGGGTATAAAATATTACAGGCACAAATGCAACATTTTAATTTCTACGTTAGTAAATCATTGGAAGATACTCGCGATTATCGACGAAAATTCACCAATTCAAGCTCGCAGATACGTATAGCCTCACAGCACCTTTGCGCCGGCGTCGCGCTGTCAAGCATAAAAACGTTCGGCCATCGAGCCGCGCGATTTTAGTTCGCCATGCAAATCGTCAAAGTCCCTCTCGACACAGTCGTTCGCGTTTCCCGCCGTATTGGTTTAACGAGAGACGCGGGAAGGGTCAAATAAACTGCGCATAAAAAGATTCTTTTTGCATCCCTCGAAAAAGATCGGAGCTTTTAAGGAACTTTTGTTTCTAGAACAAACAAATAGTCGTCTATTTTACTGCGACTGTTCTCTCTGCAAACGTTAAATCGATCATTAGGGAATTGCGGAATAAAAGGAAGCCGAACAGACGTAAAAAAAAAGAAAGCGTAGTAAAAAAAATCTAACAAAATTAGAGCAAACAAAGTGTTTACCAAAACGACTGGACGGAAGGAAAAGGAAGGTGTGCGCTGCACGCGGGCCGTCTAAATAAAATCGAGAGAAAATCCCAATTAATGCCCGTAATTGAGAACAGTCGCCGTCGTGCGATCCGCCGGCTTTTGTCTCCTTTTTCGACAGACCGCGTCCCTCCTCTTTCGCACGGCAAAAATGTAAAACAAAGAAGCGGCCGGCGCGCGGCTGGCCGAGATAGAAAAAAAGGGGGCAGAGCGTGGGAAGCGCACCGCGCGAGATCGAATTCTACGCCCTGGCTATAGAGAAGGGGGTCGAAATCGCATTTCGACCGCTCGCTGCCATTGGTCCGGCGCGGGTGGAACGCCGACTCCGGGAGCTGACTGGGTGTTTTTTTGTTGTCGGTTCGGCGAGTCGCACCGGCGTCGTTACGTAATTAGAGTCGTGCACTTGCCTCCTCGCTCCCCCGGGGTATCGACACGCGACGGGATTCCGTTGCGCGCGCGTGATAGGCTTGCCGTAAAGGGATTTAGCCCCCGGCGCTCCGCGTGCTGAGTATGGATCGCGTGTCTTGTCGCTCGGGGAGTAGCGCTCGCTCTTTACGGCTCCCTACTTTCTCTCCCTTTTTCTCTTTTTAATTCCGAGAGTCAACCGCTTTGATTTTAGTTTCAAGGTTTCGCCCCGAGATCGCTGATGGATTCGCGGGAGGAGGACGGGTAATGAACGGTTTAAATGTGTCATGGTTCAAAGTGAAGTTTGTCGTAAAGAAGAGTAATTTGAAAAAAGCTATTTCTTTCAGATGTATCAAGGGTACGTTTATTTTTTTCATTTATATATACTGCCATTTAGGAATCGAAAACGAATAAAAAGTTGTTTTTCTTTATTCAATGTGTGTCCAATGTATTTGAAAAACTTAAAAGGCTCAAAGAAAGATAATATACCCGAGGATTTTTTTCGACATTCTCAATTTAACTCGCACGAATAGCATGTCATTTTCAATGTAATGATAATGATTTAATAAAGCACTACCCCCGAGCACTACTCACAAAATTATTGTGTGGATGTTATATTTATGGATATATTCCAGCCCCTCGTAAGAAGTAAAAGTAAGAATTTAATTTATACGAGCACCGGATTACCCTTGTAGTAACTTTTTATTGTTAGCTTACTAAAGTTTATTTTACTTTTTATTACAAGAGTAAAGATAAAAAAGATAAAAAGTATAAATCCATCATAGCGTGCAATAAACAGAATTTAGCGTAAAGTATTATTTCACTTTCATAAATTTGTCGAGGAATTAATCTCGAATTTCAGGTCAACACTGACATGTTTGTACGCCAGCGTGGACTGAAGAGAAGTGAAGCGATCTCGATCTCAATTAGCGAGGGCACTAGACCTACAGCTCGATCAAAATTAATTCTCCTTTACTGCAAGTAAACTCAAACTCCACACCCTCCGTGCAACCAAGATAAAAAAAAACCATCGCCGATTTCGGTATAAACAACAAAAACCGAACAAAAGCAGCGCAAACTTTTAAAACTCGTCGAGATATAAGCCCAGGCCTCGGGCAAATCGAGAGGCGCGCGCCTCATCAAGCGAGTCGCCGAGCTGGAAAAATAGCCGGCGATACGCGCGGCGCTCGTACCTCGCGAAAATAGCCCGCAGGATGCCGGGGCGCCTTCGGTGTCCGTCCGCGCGCCGGGGAATCGAGGTCAGCCGGAGGCGGCACAGTGCGCCATCGGCATATCTGCGTAATCGGATCGCGCCTTCGCCCGCCGCCTCCGTTGCGCGCACATCTCGCGCGAGATGAAATTTCCGCGGGCAATTCCGCAGGGCGCTGCGACTATCCGGTGATCTCGCAAATTACCCGCGAATGCCTAAGGAGCTTGCGCCGAGAACGAGCGAGGTATGAGTCGTACGCAAACTTGAATTTGTACGTGTGCGCGCACAATTGTTATAATAATTTTTCAATGTTTTGGTGTTATTATAATTGATGCTGTTTTGAGAAATGTTCGAGTAAAATTTTTATTAGCTCATTTGATTTCTCAGACATTAAACGAAGTCTTATTATGATAAAAGTTTGTTTTCGCAATTCAATTTTTAAATTAAAATACCATATTTTTAAGATAACGTCTTTTTTATGAACTTTTTAATATATTACTCTATCAAGCAAGTAATATTGCTAGTTCTACATTATAAGAAAAGGTAGTGCAAAGTGAAGTTAGAAAACAAACCGCCAATCTGTTGGAATGATTGTTTTTTAACCGACCACTGCTTTCCAGCTGCTTGATTTTTCTCATTTCATTTTGTCGTAAAGTCAATATTTTACAAAGTACCATTTAATAAACGACTGTTTCCCGTAAAGTTTTGCTTCCGTGCCACTGCAAGCGACGGAAGTCGGCGTGGGCGGCGTAGCGCGAAAAAAAGCTCGACGACCGATTGTAGTTAATCCACGCGCGCGGTGCAAGTTTTTCCACTCCCTTTCTTTTTTTTCTCTCCTTTCATCTGCGCGCCACGTTTGTTTCCCAACCATTTCACAATTCACTTATTCACTAAAGCCGTAGCTTGAATTTCCCGTTATTGAATCGCGCGTGGGCGCATCGCCGGCAAAAATCATCTTCTCTTTTGCCGCGCGTTTCAGCAGGCCGCCCGCGTGTCCGTCGCGATCGACAATTTAAACGCCAAGTGTCGGACTGCAACATTTTCTCGATCGCCCACAAAGAACAAAAACCGATTCGCCTCGCGAAGCTCGCTTTGTGCACCCGTCGTTATCGCTGCGTGTACTCGAGCTTGCGTCTCGCCTGAAGAGTAGCTCCGCCGGCAAATGCTTTGGGAGCAGCTGGAGAAAGAGTCGCGTTTAACGGCTCATCGAGTGCGCTTCCGCGGGCAATTATCGCGATGCCTCGTCGAAAGCTTCATCGCGAAGCAGCGGGGCTGCGGACGTGGCGATACGTGGGTATGTGTGCGCGTGTGAATTCCACCCGCTCGCGAAGCCGATAAGCGGCGGCAATTACAAGGCGGCTTCCTGATAAAAGTTTGATGCTGCGGCCAGTCCGCTGCGGGAGTGCGGGCACTTCGCGAGTGCGCAAACGCGAATCCCGCCTCTTCGGTTGGCTAATAATGAATCGGAAACGCGGGCAGGTATAACGGCTTGTTAGTCGGATTAGCGGCGTTTCGCGTAACGAGGCCTTTGTAGATTTTCAACGCTTTGTTAGATAGTCTTTTGCGAGGTGAAAGAAATGATAACGGAAAAACGAAGTTCAAGTAGTGGAACGTAAATTTGAAGAATCTAATGTTCTTTTTTGTATTTTAGAATTTTCCGTTTAAAAGAAAAGAATGTTTTAGAATTATTTTTTAAGAAAACAATTTTATTTATTTTTTAATAATTGAACGTGGCGCAAAATCTTTAATATAAATACATATAGATTCAAAAAAATTTTAATCATCCGATTATTGTATAAATTTATAAGAAAGGTACGGGATCACATTAGAAAATTTATTTAAAAATTGAATACAAAAATATCTGTTATACAAAAATCCATTTTTATATTAAAATAAACGAAGGAAAAAGTGTCCAATACGGAAAAATTACATTCTACTTCGTGTCTTACCGGATCCAGACCTTATCTACTTCGTGTCTTACCGGATCCATACCTTATCTACTTCATACCTTACCGAAACCAACCCGAATCTACTGTGTGTCTTACCGGATCCAGCCCTTATCTACTCCGTGCCCTACCGGGGCCAGACCTTATCTACTTCGTGGCTTACCGTAGCCAGACCTTATCTACTTCGTGTCTTACCGGATCCAGACCTTATATAATTCGTGTCTTACCGGATCCAGACCTTATCTACTAATAAGTCTTACTTGAATATCCTAGTATATATCCTTTTAAAGGTTTTATTAAAATATTCAGGCATTCATAAAAACATTTCTTGCAAGCAAGAAACGAGCTGAGAATAATTTCCAAAGCCCTTTAAATAATACCCTCCAACCAGTAACCCGGACTCTAAAGCATTCCGTACACGAGGCTTCTTTTCATTTGCCCCCTGAATCCGAAGAATCGAGCGTTCATTCAGTAGGAGGAGCTCGCGCTCAGACAGCCGAGCGATTCATCAGAATTGAATTCTATGCACGTGAAAAAGTCTTATTCGCGCCTTCCGCGGCTTTGAGCGGGGCGCCCGAACGATAGCCCCAAGCCCCGATGCCGGCGCTTCTTTGAAATTACCGGCTCGTCGCCAATTTCCCCGGCTTTGTCGCGGACCTACTTCACTCTCCACTTTGACGTGTACGTACCTAGCCACCGGCGTCCGATCCTCTATTCCAATGCCGCGCCGTGCAAAGATACCCTGCGCTTCTGCTTGTCTTTAGCGAATATGAAGGAGGAAGTTGGGAACGTCTATGTTGATTGAGTGTAGGTTATTATCTAACTCAAATGTAAAAATCAAGGCTTCTATTGAACATAATTTGTTTTGAGATTAATAATTTGTTTAATAATTTAATGAAAAATCAAATGTTTATGTTTTGTTTGGTGAAAAAGGTAGAACTATTGTTAATTACTTAAAAATTTTCAATGTATGGGTACTTTTTATTTGCTTAAAAAACTGCAAAATTTTATATTCAGATTAAAGAAAAATTGTTAGATAGTATTTTTCACTCGTTAGTTCCCGATATCGGGAGAAGCTTTGTCTGAAAAACTGACGGGCACAAAAAAGGTTATCCTCTTACTCCTGGGAAAATGTAACGAAATAACTATAGATACCTGCACGTGTGAATTCGATACGTGATATATAGCAGCTGTAAAAAATCGCATGACAAAAGTAAATCGTGCAGTAAACGGGTTTCTTTTGTGCCGGGATTATTGAATAAGAAAGCACCTAAAATTATCAAAATGATGAACCATTAATAAACATAAAATTTGCTAAATAGAACTCAGATAAAAGTGTACGTCATTACAGCTTTATCTTATTCTTATTAGACTATTAAAAGTTCTATTAAAAGCAATAATATAATACAAATTTAGCTAGACACAATGCACAAGGCTATCTCTTAGACGCGTCAAAAGAATTCAGAGGAGTAAAGATCCAAAAAAATATTGAATATTCAAAATAAATGACTTGCAAAAATAATTTTCTGACAAATAGGAATCCGCAAAATTGAGTCATCACTCGGCGTCAATGGAATACCGCGAGCAATTATTGAAATCCGTCGGCGCATCCTAACGCGATAAAGCCTAATTTGCCGAACAATCGGGCCCCGTCGTCGATTTTTACACCCGCAGCGGCGGATGAAAACCTAACGAGCGATCGGCCTGACAGGACGCGGCTCGTTAATATTCATACTAATTATTCCGAAACCGCTAGCCCCGGAGGGTCTGGGAAGCCCGGCGTTAAAAGCGGGGACAAAAGGCCAGAGCGATGAAAACGTCACGTGAGCCTTCGCGGCCGTACACGGCGAAAGCGACCCTGGCATTGTCTCCGAGGTGGGGGGGATAGGAAGGCGGAAAATTCGCGTGACATCGTTGAATGCCGCGCGAGCGCGATCGACTTCAAAGCCCTGCCCGCTCCCCCTGCCCCTCGTTATGCCCGTTTCGCTTTGTAAACGCGAGAGCCGCCGAAACGAGGCATCGCCGACGCGCCTCGACCAGTCGACATTGTACGAGCGACACGTATCGTATAAATACTGTTGGTTTGGCGGGATTTTTTAGCGGAGGCCGTCAGGACTGTCACTCTCTCTCTCCCTCTCTCTTCCTCTCTACCTCTTTCTCTCTCGCTCGCTCTCGCTCTGACTTTATCTTTCTCTTGCGGTGGTAGCTATTGATCTGTCGGATCTGTCGGTGCAATTCGGGATTCTTCGCGGGCGCGCTTGGGTGTAATAACTTATTTCAGGTTCTGACATTTTGAAACGATAGTGGGTGATTGATGACGTGATAAATGTTTGGAAGTTTGCTTGACTAATAGTAAGTTGTTATAGTTCTTGGGACTAATTTTTTAAGAGTTGAGAGAAAAACTTTCATTTTGCTGTAGGTATTAGTTTAAGCGTTTATTATTATTTTGTTACCCTGAGTACCGCGCTGGTGTTTATTTCCACCTTTTTGTTTGCTAATTACAGAAATGAAAAGGGCAATTTTTTGCTTTTTCATAATGAAAGAAAAATTAAAAAAAATACTGGTTGCAAGACACTAAAGTTTGCTTTGTTCGTATTTTGAAAGACCAAGCAATTGTTTTTTTCAGGGTGGAGTAAGATATTGCACTTTTTTCAGACGTGTAATTTTTCTTTTCGAATTTTCTTTTCGAAATGCGCTTGCGCGAATTTCCTTGCAATTTTCGAGAAACAACTTTAAACTAAGTTTGACAAAACGGTTATTTCGAGAGGTAACAAGATTCGGGTCTGCGAATGTTCTTTTAGCATGCGAATTCGTGACGGGAGAAACGTCGATTGAGTCATCCTTGGCTTGATTGCAGTGATTCTGTTCTCCTTCAATCTTTTTTATCCTAACTTCCGTTTCTGGGTTAATACAATAATCAATTAACCCTGTATCTTTAAAATATCCAAAATTGTACAGTGTTGCTCACGTACACATGCAATCGTTACGAAGGATCTCATCATTTTCCTTTTAAGCTACTGTAGTTAACGTGCAAACAGTAACGCTTAAATATAAAAAGTCGGCTCGTTATAAGTACATTAGATAATTAAATTATGTGATAAACGGTTTTTAAAGCATTAGCCTTCAAACTGGCAGAGTTCATCACGCCTACTTTAATACAGTCAGAGTTTATGTAAAGTAAGAGTTTACTTAAAAAGTATACGATTTTAATAATTTTTTTATTCCGTAAATCTTTATCATGAGAAAAAGATGCAAAAATGATCTTAACTTCTTCAAGTAACCAAATTTACTACCTCCTCTCTCCTTCAAGTTTTTTGATGCTAGTTTTAAGATTAAATAACTCGATCCCCTCTTAACTTTCGAACCCCGATCATATCACGCCGTTACCTCAGCGTGAAAAGATAACGCATTTAGCGCTCGCAAAAGGGGCGCTATACATCAAAACTATTCGCATAAATCAGATAACAAATGTTCTCGATCGCTGTCGTAAATTAGAGCCCGCTCTCTCGTGCGGGCTGGAGAGGGTGTAACTGGAAACGCAAAAGCCCCATCCCCATAACTCGCCGGGCGCGAAAAAAGCTGAAACATCTTCATCGCGTGGAGTCATCCCGGGAAGGGGGTGGGAAGACGCGCATCAAAGCCCCGAGGACTATCCGCAATCTCGGCGCGGAATCCCTCAAAGCGATTCCGCGCGGAAAGCCCTCCACCTAAAACGAGAGATCTCGATTGCGTAGGGTCATCCGTCTTCACCCCCCTCCCCCCCCTGATCCCGGGCGGGTGAGGATTCGTTTCGAGTTGTGTGTAACAAGGACTCACCGGTGGGCGGTACGAAGGCGAAGAGGACCTTCCAGAAGATCGTGAGGAAGTGCATGAGGTAGTCGCCGGCGGAGGGCGGGGAGGGGGCGCGGGCCGTGCCGTCGGCCGCCTCCTCGCCGTCCTCGTCGTCGTCGCCGCCGCTCACCGTCACCGCCTCCGTGAATTGCTCCTTCCACGAGCTCGTACCTGTCGACACACGCTCTCCTGAGAACGGGATTGGTCAGACCCAACGGAAGCCCCCCGCGCACCCCGGCGCGCGCCGGAAGCACGTAGTGTTTTCACCGTGTGCTCCGGCGCGTCGCCCGTTCGCACGCGGCCCTTTGCGGGCTCGCCGGCTTCCGCGCTCAGCGTCTGTGTCGTTGGTGGTCAAACTTTCCTGGGTTGCTTTGGTTCATCAATTGCAAGGCCTTTGAGATTAATAACTCGGAAGCTGATGACGCTGCATCGAGATTTTGTTTTATAAGGTTGAAGTAGTTGTCGAAGTTGCTTAAGAAAATATCTCGAAGACATTGCAATTGGTGATTCTTTGTTGTTCCTAGTTTGTAAAATTAGTAGATTGAAAAGTAGTTATAATACAAATTGTATTTAGCGATTGAATGTAAATTTTAAGTAATACCAAATCTTATTATGTAAAGTAGAGCTTCCGGGCGACCGTATCGACTTGTAAGCTGATTTACCTAATTTTAATTACTTAAAATTTTTAAACACTGCTTTTGTCAACTACGCATTGTTGAAGTAATGCTGACTAATTTAGCGGGTAGTATTATACCATAGAAATCTTTGTATGCGCTAATTTTCATGTGGACTTAACGTTCGTGTTGGAACATGCATGCACATCATAACTGTTCATCTTTGTTAGCGTGACTGCATGGTTTATTTCAAGTTAATTAATTAATCGGATTCAGAAACAATAATTCAATGTGTTTACTTAAAGCATGTGTAAAATATGATGTTACATCTAAAATATTTATTACTTCATTGTGGAAGTACTATTTTATTATTACACCATAAAAAATGTAAGGTATACAAGCAATAAAGAATTAAAGTTCCCTGTAATTTTACTTAATATAAACTACTGAAATTTTATTGCTGAATAAAATTGATAAATACATTATTATTCTTCATTTTAAATTAAGCGAATTGCGGTTATGGAATACCACAATTTTCTTTTATAACTGTATTTATTTTTATGCAAAATTTATTAAGAAAATCTAAATAAAAAATATTTCTGCCTCCTTCAAAAATCGCTCTTACAGCTTTCCAATAAAAAAACAGCGTTTGATTTTCAATTTGCATCCGAAATCACCGCAATCTTTATTCCCCACTCCGTCGCTCAGATATTTCAAGCTTGAAATAAGAAATATCCGCCTCCTTCCAAAATAAAAAAAGAACGAATGTACCCAAAATCCGACTTCCTCTGATAAATCAAGCAAATCCGTTACGTTTCCCTTCCCGTTCATTTCCTATTTATTATAAACGCAACAAGTCAGACAGGACCGATCGGAAAGGAGCAGCCATACCCCTAATACCCCGATATTATTTTTCCCCGCGGCGGCGCGTATATACATCATCCGCCAGCGAGCGACGGATTTAATTTCAAGGCCGAGCCGCGCCCCATCGAATATTCCGATTGCATCGGCGTCGGGAAGTCGCGCGGCGCAAGAACACCGGATGAATTCTCGCCCCGCTGGACCGGGAATACAAATCGTGCGCATTACTTCGAGCCCTGCCCGCCTCCCCTTTTTCTTCCACGGTTCTTCGGGCGTCCTTTCCGCGACTAAGGTATTCCGGATGCATCGTCGGGATCTTTCACGAATACGCCGGCCTCTCTCCGAGCGGATGTAGGCGGGCGTTTTCTTTTTTACCCTACCCGCGCGAGGAAGACCGGGCTATCGGCAGGCGAGATTTATCAGCCGGAGGATGCGCGGTCTACTTCGCCGAATTCACGGAGAAGTTCCGAGTACTAGGTACAGAGGAGTGCGGGTTGTTCGCGAGGACTTGGGTGGCGCTTATCCATTATCTTTGGGGGTGGTTCGACTTTATTGGAATTTGATGCAATCACTTTTAGGAGATTAATTAACGCGGAAGTGTAACTGGTTTGCATTCGGGTGCACTAAATTTAAACAAAAAGTGTAAAATGTTTTTAATTATTTAAAAAATAAATCTTGCTACATCAGATTTGATTTAAGAATTTTATTATGATTCGTTCAAATTTTTATGATTTTATAAATTTTGATTGCTTTTTTTATTGCTTTTACTGTAATAGAGACTTAAAATTAATCAAAAAGAAAAGAAATTTAAAATATCAATTTGTTAATAAGAAAATTGACATTTACTTAATTTAATAGTTTAATAAATTAACAATATTGCCATTGCTTCAATTCAATAAAGAGTTCCAAATTAAATATTTTTGAATCTTATTGCATACATTGGAATTCCGGTCGCCGTCGTTGCCATTTTTGTAAACTGCGCATTTGCATATGAATGTTGTTTCTTATGCAAGGAAGAGAGCCAAAAGTAGCGTTCCGTGATTTAGCTAAACCACTTTAAGGTGCATCATTTACATTGATTTTGTGGAGCCGCGGAATAAATTTTTGGTCATTGAATTTTTCTGCATAATCATTATTTACATTTTATTCCTTTTTTTGTACTTGAAGTGTGTCATGAACTTTAATAAAATATTTTAATGAAATAAAAACATTATCAATTTCGTACTCATCTGTCATTTTGCTGTTTTCAATTAGTGTAACGTCGTAAAAGATGCTTAAAGTTAAATTGCTCACGGTACCAATTACGAAATCATAGCAGACGAAGATTCTAGTTTTGGAACAACACAATTAAGGCGAGACCGTGAACTTTGGCGCAAAGCTAAGTAGATACAAAGGACAACGAGTTTAGCAGCTTCTTTTGGATGGACTTTTTTAACAAAGAAAACTCTGAATCCTTGGACCTCATTAACGGAATAACATTGTCTTCATTTACGAAGCATTGACCATTTCAAGTTTATGAGGCGAGTATAAAATATGTTTAAGAGAAACAAATATTTACCTGTATGCAAGAAAAGGTTTATATATTTTATAAAAACGAGTAAATATTTTAGAACAAAATATTATAAGAAAATTTTATCTTTTTTAGCGGAAAAGTATCACAAACTTGAAACCTGATAATATTATTAAACGTTGGCCATCGATCTCAAAGTTGAGGTAGTATGTCAAAGCATCAAAATATACCACCCATTAAAATTTGAATTATTACATTTCCCGTACACATTAAATCATAAAATAGTACTTAAATTTACGTATCGATAATAAAAAATAGCAATTTACGTACGTTTACGTGGTATTTTAAAAAACTCAGCAGTACAATTAGTAAAAAGATTTATTACGAAAATCCGCAATCCTCAACTCAATTATTTCGGAATCAAATTACGTTGAAAGTGGAAAAAAAAGGATTAGCGAGCTCATAAATTTTCGAGGCCTCCTTTGGCCTACCCTCCCGTTCCATTCCGACGAAGCGTTTGAAAATTAGTTACGATTGAGGGACCGCACTCGAGCGCGGAAA
Source organism: Eurytoma adleriae (assembly GCA_900480045.1). Classification (NCBI taxonomy): domain Eukaryota; kingdom Metazoa; phylum Arthropoda; class Insecta; order Hymenoptera; family Eurytomidae; genus Eurytoma; species Eurytoma adleriae. The sequence continues at coordinate 96,537 of UXGC01000184.1, read as the reverse complement.
CGCGGGGGACTCCTTTTTAACTTCTCCGTCAAAAAAGGCCAAGGGATCGATTCCGACTCCCCAAGCACTCGGCCGAGCTGTCATCGCGCCTCTAAAAACTCGCAAGTCATTAATTTTCGACCCCGGCTCGACGCTTCCATTTGGCGCTTTCAAACAAACCGGTCAGCTTTTGACTTCTGAGACAAGATCCCTACCGCGTGCCGGCCGTAAATTATCCCTTGTTTGACGAAAGTCGCAAAAGGCGCCACCCCGAAAACGCAAAAAAAAGCAATAAAAAAAGAGAGTAAAAAGCACAGCGCAGGAAATCGCTAATCAACGCATATCGGATTCTAGGGTCAGGGTGTCCTTTAAACTTATACCCAGCCGTTTTTTAATGGGGAGTAGCAGATTTGACGAGAAATCCACGGCGATTGTATGATTGCCCAGCGTAAAAGAGAGGTCACTTTTGAGGTTGCAAATTAGTTCGATATTTCATTCCCCGATGCAGTTTTGCCGGCGCTGATGAAAGGCGGCGTCTGTGGCGCGGAACGCGTCACGAGATGTAATAAAGATATCGAAGATGACGAACTTGCGGAATGTTCGGCGCCCGGGGGAAAACTTTTTTAATATGCTGGGGGATAGAGCGGCGCTGCCTCTTCGATCAAGAGGAATCTGAAGTTTCGAGACTTTGATGCATCAACATGTTTCTCATGCGGTAATTGCGCTTGATAGGACGCCCGCTGCAAACTACTTATATGCAATTCTCAACTACATAATTAGCTTTTGTGTTGCACACACCCGTTCTATTAATCTATTAAAATATCGACACCGAAATTTCGTAGGTTAATTGAATGACAAAAGCAGTGTTTGAAACTTAGTTTCAAAAGAATTAATTAATCATTTTGAATCTACTATTTTTACCTATTTTTACCATTTGCTTAACTTCTTTATGCATACGTTCACAGATGGCGAAAATAATGTTTTAGTGTTATTTGTAACAATTTTTTCATTAATCACGAAATGTTAAAGTAGTATTATTTCTATAATTAAAAAAACGCGTAATCTTTGTGGAACATTTTTGATGTATGCTATAAAGTTGTTAACAAATTTTCATAACTATTGATAAAATTTTCGGGACAAGTTCATTCTGGTTAGTACGAGAAGCTTATCGACTCACCTAGAATGAGCGATGCGTTTGCCCTCTGCACAAGCTTGTCGACGGTGTTCTTGAACTCCTTGGACTCCTTGATCCTGATTTGGGCTCGGGACACTTCACCGAGTTTCGGCCTGCCCAACAGAGCCATCTTCTCCTCCTCGGTCCGGTCCTCGGGTGCCTTCTGCTCGGCCTCGGCTGCCAAGCCTGCCTCAGCTGAAAACAGACGACGCCATCGCCCTGTTAATGCCTAGTAGAATTTGCACCAATTCATATACTTTTCCGGTACACAGTCAGACTCGGCACTTTTGCGAATTCGATTCATTTCATTTAAATTTACACGTTCAAAATTTTAAGTACAGATTTTTTATTATATAATTCTCAAGAAAATCTATAAAGCTTAAATTTAAAGAAAACATCAAGTTTTCAAATGTTTGTTATTAAATACTTGTCGATACAGCCCTGATGAAAATCATCTAGTTTTCTCCTATCGGTGAAACCATTTTTCAGATATTTTTTGCTCATTTCATCGCCAATAACCGAAAATTCGCTTCATCGACGATAGAAAACTAGTCGATTTTCCGCGCTGAAATTGAAAATGAACAAACAGAATTTTCGATGTCTTCGACGTATCAATGAATTCGCAATTCTACTAAATAATGAAAACCGGATGCACAAATCGCAAGTAAAACTGACGAAGTGTATCGCTTGTATAGGAAGTCCGGCGGTAGGCGCGAAACGTAACGCGCCTTAGCAGCGCGCCCCTTTCGCGAGCTCCTATATTGATTGCTCCTCCTCCATGAATAATGCGCGGCCGGTTCCGCGTCGACGTCTGACTGTGTACTGGCTCGTACTACTCGCTTCGCCGAGTAGTAAGTACTTTTCCGTGTACGCTGCTTTGCTACACCGGTTATCGTTTTTTTCTCTTTCGAGTTTACGCCAAACTTTGCGCAAGCTGATCCGTCGCGCGTCTAAGACTGCGCTTGTTACCGGGTGTCTAGCGGCTGTTATTGCTCCTCCTCCGTGCGACGCTGTATACGCGTCGCGCGGAGGGATCATCGCAACGAGCACGGGGATATTTACGTAGATAGCTGTTACAGTTTTTAGCGGAATACTCATGATTCTTTTAGAAACTACATTGAAGCGGCTTAATTTTTAATCGAATACCTATAGTTGTTAGTACAGACACTATAAAAAACACACACTAAGCGCTTTTTTTAGTTTTAAGAATGAAAGTCTAATTGGTCGGTTTCTATATTATTTTGTTAAGAACACTGATTGAGCGCTTAATACACATTGCTAAAGATGACTTGAAGCAATGATTAGTCGAAGATGGTCGCTACGGTAGAATTATTGTTTGCAACACTTATATAATTAAAACTTACACTCCACCTTACAAAGCTTAGTAAAACACTTTCGTGGACATATAAAATTTATTTAAAAAATCATTTAAGAGATAAAATAAATAACCTTTCCTCACATTCAGTTCCTTAAATTATAGGATATTACATAAACTGAGTTTTAGTGAATCTGCAAGACTATTAACCTACGTTACATTTCTAAGAACGTTTTCACTTGAACCTACTGGCGAACGTAAAATATTAACAATCCAATCAAGTGCCGCGTGGCGCTCGAAAGTTCCTTTTTTCCGTCTCGCTACTGTTCCCCAGAGTCGCCCTTAAATAAGCCGCTGCGAGCCGAGAAAGCCCGTCGGCCAATTAAACGCCTTGCCGCGGGCGCAATACAGCGCAAAGGCTGTTTTGCATTCTGCAAGGCGGGGCTACATTTTCGAGCGATCGGACGAGAAGCGCGAAGCGACGCTTCCGCCGGGGGCCAACGAGGCGCTTCATTAGGAAACTGCGCAACGGCTCGCAGCCGCGGACGCCCTCGGCGGGACGCCGTTATCTCGCTTTCCGTGACTCGCCCCGTTGCACCCCGTGACGGGTCTTCCAACTGTCGAATAATCCCCGTCATCGACGGCCAGCCATTGTATAATAATTTATCAGTCGCTTCCATTCCAGCCCCTCCTGCGGTCGCCCCGAGAAGAAGCCGACTGATTTTTAAAGCAGCCCTCATCGACCGGTGAATGTTTCAGGCGGCTCCCCCGCCCCCCGGGGGGCTGAAATCAAAACCGCGCGCGGCTCCCCGGGAGAGGCTGTCTCGCTGCATTATTTACAAACGCGCCGACTGCTCCTCCGCCGCACGGACAACTCGCTGTTTGTCAATGAGGGGGATTCTGCGGCCTCCCACCGACGTCTCAATAATGAGCTCGCTTTCGCCGACCTTTTAGCCGAGCGTCGCCGGGCTTGCTCAACGAGCGCGGCGATATTATATTCATGAGGCGAGCGCGCCGGCCACGCGCGCGCCACACTCGTCCCTCTCTTAAGGCGGTCCGGCGAATGGGAACGCACTGCGCCGATGAATAAGGCATGCGCATCCTCCCGGCGAAATGATAGTTGTTTATCGGCCGAAATGAAATGCCGCGTCCGATTTTATTTCGGTTTTATGCGCGCGTCCGTTTATTATTTCACGATGTAATCGACGTTTTTCCTTTTTAAAGCGGATGGAGCGTTAAGCTGCAGATGCATCTGTTTTTAGGCTCTTCAGTTATTCACTCGTGCGCGGTGGTTTGAACTCCGTTCAATTTTAATGCCCTTACTTTGAGTTTCCCTAAAAACGTACCGCTAAGGTTGTTAACTGCATGTTTTTCGTGCATCTATTTAATAAGTCACAAATAAATGTTGCTGTCGCTCTCAATTAATTCATTACTGTACAATTGATTTTAAATAATAATTTGTGCGATCTTTTTAAGATAAAATTTCGTGTATATAAAGTAATGCTAACTCAATTAGCTTTGCAAAAATAAAAAAATTCTGTCCTTTGCACTTTCATAAAAAAGGAACACCACAGTCACTTTTCAGCTAAGTATTTAAGTACATCGCGCAACAATTCCTACGGCCAACGAAGTGAAAAAGTCGTCGCGCGACCCATCGCCGTAAACCAAGACCCGTCGGGCAGGCATTACAAGCGAAGCTAGCAGTTTAGGGTCGGCTGTAAATATCACACAGCTCGCCGGACGCGCTGAAGATACGCACATCGTAGCGCGGGATTAACCGCGCGCGAATCAAGAAATACGTACACGCGCCCTCGGTATAAAAGGAGTCGAGGACGGGCGTACAAATTAAAAGAAAAAATAAGAGGAAAAAACGGGGGATACTCGTTAAGAGCGCGGAAGACGAGTTTTACCCTCATAATACACTGCCTTGATTATTGTTCTCTTCACTGCCTTTGTTCCTTACTTAAAAAAAAATAATAAAAGGGTGAAGGAAAGCTTCGACGTTGCAGGAGTGTGCTTGGGATCGAAATCTGCCGATTCGCAGAATGTAACGCGATTGTATGTACTCTATCGGCTCGCGTAAATAAGCATCGATAGCTGCACGGTTCGGTTCGGGAATTTTTTTGGCGAACAAGTTTCACGAGGCTGTAAAAGTATTTGCGCGAATTTTAACTGCGGGCGCGATTAAATTTTTAGCTCTGTTTTATGTGGGACTCGTGGTAAAAGCCGCTTTAGCGCTTGCTCATTATCTTATAGCTCGCCAGAACGGTTAACGAGTTTATTATTGACAGCGGCGCGCCGGTAGGTCAAAGGTTCTTGAACGTTTATATGCAAGTTCGATAATGGGTCTAAGTTAAAGCGCGGTTATGTAATAGTATCAAGCTACTTTTTATGCACAATTTTTTTTTTCAAAGCGTGCGGTAAATATAACGTATCTTAAAAAAACTGACTTGCGCAGACACCGCCAGCTGACGCAGGTCGGTGGTTAATACATCGCCGCGAATTGATTAATCGTGTTTATTTTTAAATTGTAACTTGAAGTATATACTCCTTATTTAATTAATTTTTGTGGTGATCAGACGAAGCTTATATCTTTGTAAGTAAAAATATCTGAAAAGTATTTTATCAGATAAGTATCTAAAATTGTAATCCAATTGTTTAGTTAATAAATATTTCACAGCATTTATACTGCAAAAAAATATTTATAGTGACATTTTTTACGATCAAATTATTTCTCAAAATATCTCACGATTTTTTTCAAACCGCCGTTTCCTAAAAAATAATAAACGATCGATTTTACCCTGACAACAGGACATAAATCATGAAACAAAAAAAAATATTACTTCCTGCCGAATAAAACACACAGGACGCATCGATGGTAGAAAGGGGCGAAGTTCGAAAAAAAAATTCATTCGGAGATCTCTATTTTTTTTTACAACGTCCCTTCTGCAGCTCCGGTATCGAGATCACGTGTGCGTTTTATTACGAGCGGGCTGTAAAGCGTCGCTGCTCCTTCCGGGAGTTGCTCTGTGCGGCGGTGGCGGCGACGCGAGACCGGAGAAACTCGAAAATGACTGAAACGCGCGCGCGAGCACACCGTCGGCCGGTTGCGGAAGGAATGGAGATATAAAGGCGAGAGGGTGGGAAAGGGAGGCGTCTACCTATACGTGCCTAGGAGATAAGGGGGTGGGGCAAGAAGCGCGAGAGAGCACCGCGAAAAAGGACGCGCTAGTAAATCTGGAGCTCTATATTTCACGGAGTTCTTGGTGATAATAGAATTCGGATCCTCGATAATATATTTGAATTCAAATTGGAGGCCCGATTTCTGCGATCGGGAGGTTTGAGGGTAGAGTAGAGTAGAGTAGAGGCGGGCTGTGTAATTCAGGGATTTTAATTAAAGTCGCGTATTGCGGTCTTTCTTTTACGAAAGAAAAGTGTATGTATTTGCTGAAAAGTATATTTTTAAAGTTGTTTAAATATTTTTTTTAAATCAAATATTTAAATTAAATATTACTTCCAGGAAAATACATGAATGTACGCATTCGAACAATTATTTTTCCACTGCGTTTCATTTTTACTTATAAAAATATGTACACTAAAATTTTATGGTAACAATAAAGATAAATAATAAGACTATACACCCTACAAAATATTTTTCTCTATTTTTCCAGCATTATTAAAAAAATGTGCGCTGTACATTAAAACAATAAGAGCCCTTTTCCGGGGCTAGATAACCGAAGAAAAATAAAAAGAGAAAAATAATAAAAAAAAGTCGTGTAAAATATAGTCGTAAAGAGTATTTTCCGAACGAGAAGAAGAAAATAATACCGAACATGTGGAATAATAACTCGAGAGCTCAGGACGTCGGTGAGACAAAAAAAAACCCGGGGCGAAAATCCAATCAAAGCGGGAGAGAGACGGCAAGAAAGAGAGGAGTTCCACGGTGGGTGGGGGTGAAAGGCAGGGGAGAAGAGTACGCCCGCGCAAAAGCAAGAAAGAGAAACGTTTTACGGGAAAATCGATAACATTTTCTCGCTCCCCGAGGCAAGGCTTTCCTCTCGCCCGCGGCGAGCCACCTTCGACCGTCGTGTGTACGAGTGCCCCGTGGTTTCGGCGCGCGGAATTCCCGAGAAATATGACGTTCCGCGCGGCGGCGGACTCGACTTTTGCACCTTTTTTTTACTTTGCTGTACGCTCGGGATTCGCCCGCGACTTCTCGTTTTCTCGCCGACGAATTTTGGACGGGGCGCCGTGTTCCTTTATTCAGGGGGAGTTTTGGGCGTCTTTTTCATCGGAGCACGTTGCGGAATTAAATTTGACGGGCCGTGATGAATTTCGCAGCGAAACACCAATTTTCTGTCTGCTCGAATGTTTAAATAGTTGATAATTTTTTAGTACGTGTAATTTTGCGGATATGGCGGTCGAGTATTATTTTACCTATTATTTCTCGCTTTTTTTAAACAAATCAATGTGATAGAACAATATCATCTATAAAATTCCTTTACTTTAATAAAATCTATAAAATTTCCTTTACGAAATAAGGATCGCGAAATTTTTAAAATTGATGTTTTTCTGCTGATGTTTTGTCTCCGATTCTTTAAGAGCGAAGCGCACAGTTTCGAATGTACGTTGACAAGTATCTTTTTACTGAATCGGATTCTCGTGTACAACATCCTTTACTACGTTGCTTTCCAAGCATGGAATAAAGAGCTCAACGTATAAGTACACGACTGTTTCTTGTTTACGTTGCTCCTGTTGATTTACGATCCTCTTTATTTAGGTGTGTTTTAAGTGCCACAACCATAACAGAGAATGTTGAACTTAATGTGATTAACTACCGGAACTACAAACAAAGAAAAGTGATTGTTATTCAGATACGCAGTTTATGTAGTTCAAATTTTCTTTTATACATGATATGTAACTAAAAATATCACAATTGTTGATGGTAGAAACTTGTTATTGTTCGTCACTAGGTATGCGAGACCATGACTAATGAGATCTTTCGGTGTTTTAAATAAATTAACAAAAAAAGTGTTTTATGATACTTAATAGTGGACTATTACACGATTTATATTCATGGTATGCATTTTAAGACTAAAATATGTAACAAAGTATATTATTTTATTATCACTGTGTTTAAAAAAATAGTAATGATCACATAAAATTAGTATTTAAATAATTGAGAAATATTTAAGAGAGTCCTCCAAGTTTAAAAATCTTCCTACAATATTCAGGACAACTTAACGTACCGTAGCGAACTCTATTAAATTCATATCTCCGCCATACCGCCCTTACCAAAGAGAAGTAAAGGAGCGAATTTCGTTCAACTCAATCTGAAAGCGGAGAACAAGGCTCCCCGAAACGAGGAGAAAGTTAATAGTTCGAGTACTGGCAGCGCTTCAAGCCCCGGCCATGCAGTGCCAGTTTCGACATTGTTTCTGCTGGCGCGCCTTTCGTTTTGAGTTGACGCTGCCAAGTCTCGAGGGCCCGTGCCAATGCGCGCGCTTTTTTTCGCCCGCGCGCGCGAGCTTTTCTCGCGCCGCGGCCCAAAGGCGAGCCTCGTCCGTTTGTTGCCGCGAGCTTAATTAGCCGGCGAAGGTCGAGAGCGCGGCGAAGGACGACCCTTTCATTTGTGCGGTCGCCTCGCGGAAGTGGCCGCGCAAATTGTTTAAGCGCCGCGCCGTCAGAGGAGGCTAATATATTTCTGGAGTGCCGGCCGTAGTTCCTCGTTCCTTTTTTTTTTGGAGGGGAAATTTCTGTAAATTCAAACGACGCGCGACCCTTGTTTGCCTTTTGTGGAGTTTTTCAAAGTTGCCTTGCATTTATCGCGTTTGTTAGCGTAAATTGCCTGCTAAAGTTTCACTTGCCGTTTTTCACGGTCGGAGGGGTTTTACAGTGTCACTATCAATCTATTTTAGCGAAACTTTATTTACTTTCTTTTTTTTAATTTTCTGCTGATTAGAGAGAATTAGCTTTTTTTGTACTCGACATAGTAATTAGAAAACTTGGTAATATGTGCAAGTTTTCTAGTTAAGTTGTTGATCTATAGCTACGATCTCGCAGGCATTGTTCTTTGATGGAGAAAATAGGAAAAATTTGAAGAAGCTCTAAAAGAATTTGATTTACGAGAACGAAAGTTCAAGGCACTTTTATAAATGCTTCACCGTTAAAACTAATACGTGCTTTAAATTTCGGACCTCCGGCACTTCGCAAATGACGTTCTAGAAAAACTTTCTTCAAAAGTAGATTAAGTGACATCATCCAGAAAAAAAATCGATCATTCACTTTAATTGCATCCCATTCAAATTCGTCCGTAAAATTTTATTCCGAGTTCGATCGCATCTCTAAATTGGCGAGTTTGTCTTTTTCGAACGGTCACGCGCGATCCCTTTTGCGCGAAGGAGCGAACGATGGCATCTGGTTTCGCGAGCACGCTTCGCGGTTTTCCTCGGCTGGTATATCCTGCGCGCTTTCGTCCGAGTCTGCGGTTTTGAGATTGCTGAATTTTTTATTTTTCGCCGAAGCTCGCGCGAATGCGTAAAGTCCACCCTTGCACAAATGTCGACGAGTTCAGGACCGAGATGAAACTTGGAATATGAGTTGCGCGGCTGATTACTCCGTGGAACTAGTATCGTACCTAACTTTTAAAAATTTTTCTGGATAAATTTGAAGTCGAAGAAAGAGAGTAAGAAAATACTGCACAGGTTGTCGAATATTTTATACATCGTTTTAAGATATATTAATATTTTATTAAAAAGCAAGTTTAAGACGTATTGAATTACTATACTTAATAATTAATTGGTACTTATACCCTTTCTCGGAAATAGAAGAATAAATTTGCTTACAATTTTATGACACAACTATCTCCGAGGCAAGTTAAAGCATAAATTCAGAGATACATTTTTCCTCGCTATTGTGCGGTGGTGCATTTTGCTAGGAAAATCGATTGGATGAACAGTAATTTTATTCCAGTGCTGTGACGGCGTGTCATTCCACTTCGAAAGACATAGCGACGCATAAATATTTATAATGCGTATTCTTTGAAAAATTATTATAAAATAAATAGTTTAAATTTCTTAAAGATCATTTGAATAAAATTAAATTTAAAAAAGAAATCGATAAAAAAGAGATTTTAAATATGCATCTTTCTCTTATATTATTATAATTTGCAAGATGTAGATCAGCTATACGTTCGGATTATTTTAGAATAGAATTCTAGGTACAACCATCTACTTTCCCACTTTAATATTTTCCATTACACTTATTTATTGAATTTCTGATTAAAAATTTAAAACAATTAATAATTAAAGAAAAAATAAAGTCATTTTTTCAAATACAATATCTACTTATTATAAATTATAGCACGAATATATATAAAAATGTAATCAATTTCGTTTTTATGTATTTGGCAGCTGCCGAGAAATGCATATCGAATCGTAAGCGGAAGTAACGATTTTAAGCTATCAATGCGACTTGATGATTCGTGCCCGTGATGGTGCCATTTTTCAAGCTAGCATCGATCTTGAAAAAAAATATTAAGAGCTCGTGCTTTTTCATCGTGTTTGAGATACGTGAAAGCGGCGTGCGATAAACTTTAGCAAATTCACGCGCGCGCTGGAATTTCAATGAGCATCTTTGGGGAGGAGCATGAATTGTAATTTCTCGCCATGAAAAGTCAATTTGAGTCGTTGCCTCTTTTAATGGTATGTGGGTGCAGATCCGAATGCAGCAGCCCATAAAATGTACATGCGAGAGCGTGTATTATATCAGTAAATTTTTTATGTTTTAAAGAAAGTTTTTAATTAAAAAAAAACACACATCAGTTCATTTTTTGGGGAATTAATTCCTTTTATTTTTACAGGTCTTGATCTTTTAAAACGAACACGCAGTATATCTTTTTATCTACAAAAATACACTTTTATTTAGATAGCTGACATTTTGCTTATTAATCTTTTGACCAATTCTGATAATATCATGCGAAAGAAAACCTTCAAAGGCACGCAATCTATGGTTATCGCAAAAAAAGTGTTCAGCCCCTATGCAGAGAAGTCGTAGATACACTTTACATAGGATCTTGATTACGTACTCAAAGCGTGAGCTTTTAAATATTCACACAGATTCGTGATATTACTATTAAGATATAGCCGCTACAATTATCTTTACACTCTCCGGTGCACTAAACATGGAAATCTCGTGATGGTATAGTAACGTATAATAATAGAGATTTTCCACTGTACTTTGAGAAGCTTAAGCAAACTAAACGAGATAAAAACACGTGCTTGATATCATTCTAAAAATTCGCGAGTTGGTTAATCGCATCGGCAACTTTGTTGAAAGCATAAGAAACAAGCAAGTGAGCTTGGCGTTTAAGTGCGGTAAAACGGAAGAAATTACACGGCGCGTTAGGGATTAAAAGGGAGAGGCCTGCGAGCCTTCCCGGTGCTCTGCGGCTCGTTTCGCACTTCCCAAAGCTCGCGGGCAAATTAAAAAGGTGAAACTTTTAAAAAATTCATGCTCAAATCCCTTTGGAGCGCGACCGGGCATCCTCACAGAAGAAAAACAAGCCGGCGCAAAACTTTTGTGTCACGGTATTTAAGGCCGTTCCGGCGCTGCTCTCTCGCGGCGCGCCAGCTACTTTTCCGGGGGAGGGTGCGCGCGCGAGGCAAAAGAAAAAAGCGGAATCGCCTCGGCCGCGTGAACTTTAATTAGGCTCGAGACTAATGGCACAGCCAGCGACGCGCGTAATCTATTTATGAAAGTAGCCAGGCGTCACGCACGGCGAGGCCAGATTTAAGCTTATCGGGCCATTCCGCTGCTAAAAACATTCCCTTCTCAGCTGCTAATTCTATTGGGCTGGGCCGGAATTAGGAAGGATGGACACGTCACGTCTGATGAAATTTCATTCTGGCCGAGAAAAAAGAAAGTGTTTGGAGTGAACTTACTTTTTTTTTTTTTTTTTAAAGACAGGATGTGATATCAAATATCGATATATATACTTCTAAATGAAGAAAATATTTGGTCGATCTTATATATTTATGAAGACTGTATAGAGAAAATATATTGTAGATTTCTGAACTTTGTCGATTGTATCAAATAGTTTATTTGTATACTGTATAATTTTGGGAAAGGTGGGGTTCCTAAGGGAAAAAAGCTAACACCAATGTAATTCCAAATAAGAAACTAATCAGGCTGAACCCATAAGTTTATAAAAAGTTTGTAGAGAAAAATTTGTTTTTGGAAGTAGCTTTTCCACAGGGATTTTACTCAAATGGCAACTTGAATAGCTAACTTTATTTCACTCGTATAGAATGAAATTTATTATATGATATCGTCTCTACTAGCTTTAATATGATAAGCCGCTTTAAATTAATTTTCCATTTACCAAATTTTTAAATTATTTCAAGAATATGTTCGAAGAATTCATTAATTCAATTACCGAAAAATGTAAAAGAAATAGTAAAATACGCGAACGAGGGAAAGGATAAAGCGGCCATAATGGTGCCGCTAGGCTAGTTATTCAAAAAGGCATGACACGACTAATTGAGACTTAAGCCGGGGCTTGGAAGCGAAAATATTGATGCTCATAGAGGCTGCAGTATTTCGAGGGCCGCATCGGCGCGAAACGCTTGCATCCGGATTTTTGGATAGAGTCGACGCGAGCATTTCGTGGGTATCGGGTGATCGATGGCGACAGGAACAGATGCGCCGCTAGAGATGCTGAGCTTGCGCTTTTTTTCGTTGGGAGGCTTTTAGAGAATAAGAGAGAGATAGCGAGTAAGCGAGCGAGAGGGAGACAGAAAAAGAGAGATACCTCGTGCGTCCGTGACTTTTTGAGGGATATAAATTACTTTTTGCCGAATGCCGCACGGTTAACTTAAAAAAAAACTGCTCTTACTCTATGCCCCTTTTCTTTGAAAAAAGGGGAAAGGAGAAAAATCTTTTTCTAGGGTTGATAAGTGAAATGAATAAGCATCATCTCTGAATCTGAGCGAAGAACTTTTTTTTATATAAAGGAGAGAAGTAAAAAAAGCTTTTTTAATCATTTCAACCGGGAAGTGAAAATTCACCTACTAAAAAGCAAGGTGGAATAGATTTTGGGCTAATCAATCAATTATCTTGTAGGTCAGGCTCGCTTTTGATTCTGCAGCAAATAAGAAAGTCATCGTTCTTCAGATTCAAAAAAGTAATTTAAAAATAAATTTGTAAAGGATACATTATATTTTATTTATATTCTTATAAAGTTTGTGCATTTTTCACCTTTTCGAGAAACTTCAAGGATCTGTCGTTTAATAAAACATTTCACGAAGTTTAATGTAAACAAATTACGCGAAGGATCCTATTTACTCGCGAAAGAAAGCGTCGGCGACTGATTTCGCTCATCGTCGGTGCAGTCTCTTTGCTCAAATATCCGGGATCCTCCGTCCTTTTGTCGAGGTATAAAACAATAATAGAAGCAGCGCAAATATCGAGAACGCCAGAAGAGCGCGGGCGAAGCGTTCGAGGTACGGACGCTTTACAAGACCCCCGTCACTCCAAATTGCAAGGGGCGAATTACCCCGGGAACGCTGCGTTTCTCTCACCCTCCGCTCCTCGTAAAAAAAAGAAGAAAAGAAGAAGTCTCCTCTCATCCATCCTCGCGATTCGCCTCCCTCCCTCATTGTTTCTCGTCCCCCCGCGCCTTCCTTTCTTTTTTCGTGCGCGAAGGCCAAATTTTTTGTCGCTAGCCCGCTCCCCCTCTCGCGCCTGTATCTTCCTTTTTCCGTTGTTATCCACGACGCGCAGTATCTCACGCGCGAGATTAGAAAGCATCGGGAATCGATAATCTATAAGCCCAGTCGATGGGCGTTCGCGCGCAGCGCTCGCGGAGTGGCCGGCTCACGCGATCTCCCCGCGGCTTCCGGTGGGATATGAAAATTGAACGATACGTTGCGCGAGCGAAAAACGCTCGAGAGCTAAGTAATTGCCGGGACTTAATTGGCAGTTTCCGCGTGTGCTTTACGCGCGGATGCACGTCCGCGCCGGGGAAGCACGGTACAGAGATTATCTTTTGCAAACTACGTAATGGTGGTTAATGGGCGTGTGCGAGTATGTTACGATTTACCTGATTTTTGAGCAAATCGGCTCTAGAGCTAATTTGCAGTGTAAATGTAATATATTTTAAATTTTACTGATATTTATAACGGGATTATTTTTAAAATACTAATGTTTCTGATTTTTAGAATAAACAGCCTTTAAACACAGTAAAAAATCTATCGATGAAATCGTGTTCTGTATTTAATTTTACAAGTGGTTCAATGTATCCGCAAGAATGCGTTTCAACAGACTGTTTTAATAGAAACACTTGCAGCTTACGTGCATGGGAGTAATAAAATGGAGCCTGGAATCTCTAACTTTAAAAACAAAGCTTGAACTCTTAATAAAATCGATACGGATACAGTCGGGTAGTCGCGGAACCCAAACAAAGTGTGCTCCGCAATCCGCTGGAATCTCGAGCGCCGTTGATGCCTTGAGAAAGCAGGAGCGAGGGAGTCGCGTCCTGAATCGAATTTCGCGCGGCACGCTCGCGAGCCCGAGTTTCATTAAAACGAATTTAAGAGAATCCCGCCGGTGTAAGTGAGAAATGCGGCAACGTCCGCAGCTGCGTACACGAGGCAGAAAAAAAGGGAGTACGTTTCCTGGAACTTTAAATTTTAGTATTAAAATGCACTGGTCTCGGCGAGGTTCGTGTACAAAAAAATAGAAGCAAAATTCTGTGCATGTTTCGAGCAATTTAGATTCAAGAAACGGCGGGGGGATTTTTTAAAATTTTCAATTTAAAAAATTTCCCCGTTTCTTATTCCTTGCGCGCGCCCCGCGAAGATTTCATTAACCGGGGAACGGCTTGCCGGGAGGCTGAGCGCGCAGCTTCTTCCGGTTTCGAAAGACCAGTGATTCTCAACGCATCGACGGTGAAAGAGTACAAACAGAAATTCCGAATTCCCGGCGAACCGGTGCACGTGTAATGCGGTTAATCGCACTCGAAAAATTTGGACGCACTGACGCGGCAAAACAATGCGGTGACAGCGGTGGGATTCGATTGCGGCGGCCAGCTGATTGGGGGTCCCGATGAATAATTCGCGGGTGCGCAATTAGAGAAATGCGCAGCTCGTCGGTGCGGAGTTTAAGTGTGCAATTTCGCCGAGTGCCCGCGGGAATTCCGGGAAGCTGTCTGTTTTACGACGCGAAGTTTGATGTACTGACGGGGCCGCCCCGAGTGACGCGGCAGGAAAGAGCAAGTAGTGGAAAGTATCGGGACGAGTTTCAATTTGTTTTAACTTTTCGGATAAAGTTGGGAATAATACGATTCGAAGAGGCGAGGGGGAATTCTTTTGGAATCCACTAAGTAGAACAAGTCCGGGTACTGTCAGACGGTCGCATGGGAGCTTTATCTTTTCTTTAAAATCATGGATGTGATGAAGAAAAAACATTTTAGAGAAAGTTTGAAAAGACGCATTAATTATTTTCGCGAATGAATACGGAATAAAGGAATCGTAGAATTGAGACGTAAAAGTTTTTCAGTATTTATGGACTTTTCAGATAGTTTTACTCTTACTGCTTAATGTCAATTAATGTTATTTAATTTGCAATATGCATCTATCTAAGTTAACTTTAAATTTTTTTCTATTTGAAGTTAATCTGTAGAGCGGATTAAATTGAAGAATCGTCCTTTTAACCCATTACTCTAGACAGTTTTTTTATTTACCCATCTATCCCAGTTTTCTTTTTATTCTTTTCTGCATTGTTATCCTATCAATCTTCGTTTTCCTTCGCTACAGTGCGACCCTACTTTTTGCATTCTACTTCCGCTAACTTTTTTTACATTCACCTACTGCAGGTACCATTTTTCCTCTATTTTAGTCTATTCGTCCTTCAAAAATCTCGCGTTTACTCCGACTTAACCGGTCTTTTTCTTCTCCTAGCTCAGGGGCTTATTTGTTACTTAGTGTCCGTTTGCTTAGCTGTGAGCCTTTACTTAGCTGGCATTGTTTCTCTCTGTCTATCCTTTAACTTCAGTTCAGTTAACGATGAGATTTGTCTCACTGCGTGCTGATGCCCAACTAAGCATTACTACATCTTTGACGTTAAATGGAAGTTGTTTTTCTGGAAAATTTTTATTTTACACTATACTGACGGACTAAGTGATTTGAATTTTTTTATTAAAATTAATTTTTCACTGCTGCAATCTACATCGATATACCGTTTTTCAAAATTTTTTCTAGATTTCGCCGCATCAAGGAAACACGTCAGATATATTGATTACACCTTAGTTCTCGTATCTTTAGTATCCCCGGCAATCAATCCGGCGCAAAAAAGAGAAGAGGATGACGTAAAATGTTGCGTCCCCTTGACGTATCACCGACGCTGGTTCATGGTGTTCGAGGATCACGTCGAGTGCGAAAAAAATCCGATCTTGATCGCGTGTTTCTCGGTGGCATCGTTCGTCGATGCGAATATCAGCCGAGATCTTCGAGGACAAGAGAAAAAAGATTCGACTTCCGCGTTAAGTAACGGCGATCCATAGGGAGCGGCGATGGCGAAACATCCGATCCCCTCGGCGGAAAGAAAAGTCGTTAGTCCGGTCGTTTCCAAGAGCGAGCGAACAGTTTCGTCGCGGAACGAGAGCAGCGTCGGTGGAAGAGGATAATCTCGTCGAGGAAATCGCCCTTCGCGAAGGTCGATCCATCCGTCCAACGGCTCGTGCCGACTTTATGTACGATCAAAAAGGTTCTGCCGCTCCGGTCATCTCAGCCGTGCTGTTCTTTACTTCTTACAAGATACCTCGCAGTTCATTGAATTTTTTCCGCCTTGATTTCTTTTTTCAGATTCAGTCAATGTATTTTTCTTTTATTAACTGCTGCCTTCCATTGGCACTGAATAAAAAACTTGTAACCGAAACTCGATAATACATTAACGAACCACTTTACAGTAAACCCTAAACTTTCATAAATATAATATGTACGTACGATATTACGTATAACGAACATTTTTATACGCAAATCCAGCCTTGAATTTTTAATTAAAAACTGACGGAATACAACGGGGAAGATTAAGCCTCCATTTAAGTTACCGTTTGAAAGGCGCTCAACAGCTTGCAGCATGAAAGTTACCTCGGGTTTACTCTACCGACAGTCTGCTTAGGTTTAATAAAAAGTGAATAATCCTGGGTCGTTATGCGCGCGAGGCAAGTGGGCCGATCTCGGAGAATAACCCCCCGGAGCTATGCGAAATACGAAGGGGTTACGAGCCCAACGTCAACGTAATCTGGGATAAGTTTCGATCCTCAAGCCGCTCCCAGCTTGTCATAATCATCCCTCTGCGAGCGACGTAAGGCCGCGACGCGCGCCAAGCTTGCGTCGTAAACGAGGAATCACGCTTGACTAAGCTCCTCCACTCAGCTTCCGTGCCGTTCCGATATCGAGACTGACTCGATCTGACAATTCCGTTTGGGCTACGGATCGTGGTAATCCGAAGGATATAATTCAGATTTTTTTCGGATATTTTAATACCAGTGAATTGAGTAGATATGAAAAATTCACATTAAACACTTTGCTTGCTTTAATAGTTTTTTTCTAACACCTTAATCAGCTTAATTGAAGAAATCATTCTAGAAACATCGTATTTATTTGGTAGAATTATAATGTGACTGTTAAAGTGAATGATGTACAAACAAATTGATTCATGAATGATTCATGCCTTACCATATCCGTCTGTATCTACTAGCGTACCTTTGAGTATTTTAAATCGTTACTTGCATAAAAGAATAAGAACTATGTTATATTTAGCAAGTATAAATATTAACTACATTATATCAAGATTCACGTTATTTAAATTTCTTTTCTTACAGTAGAAGAACGTACTTTTATATTCAATTAAAAGAGAATTATTTATACGCTTTACACTTCTTTTTATACTGAAAAGTTTCCGCCATAAAGTGAGCCAATTTAAAGAAAGATAAATTCTTAACGGTGTGAAAGAAGTGCGCGTAGGTGTATAGCCTCACCAGCTTTCTTTTTTCTCCGATCATGATTTATTCAGGGCGCGAAGGACTGTAAAATGGCAACATCTTTATCGGAGGTAAGCAAGCCGTCGAATAAATAATTTCCGACGTATACCCAATACTCCGGCGACAGTTGGCGGTCAGCTGATGCAATGGCCGATCGATCGATAATTAATCTCTCCTCGCGGTTAATCAATCTTCGTCGGCCAGCCCGGCGCGCGGCAGAGGCGGCGAAAGCGCGCTCATACCCGGAGCCAATCGCGCTCTATTTTTTACCGTCGGCTATATCCGCGCGAACGGCGGAATTCAATCGGTCGTCCGATTTCTTTTTTTTTTTTTTGCGAGTCTCGGAATATCGCTTTTTTTGCCGCGCGGCTTGCGCGAGTTGACATTGGGCGTTGATGAATTTCGTTGGTCGGAGAGAAGGGGGTGGTGCGCGCGCGGTTATAAGGACCTTGGGAACCCGCGGAGCTTGCAATTTTTCTTGTTTCGGACGCTGCTTTCAGTCGGAAAATGAACGCGCGCACTCGGAAATGCCGCGGAGAGTTCGCGACTGTCAACGGAATCGCGCTTGAACTAGTTTTCGGTGATTTTAATTATAAACTTGCGGCCTGTGCTGGCACGGCCTTTTACTTCCAGTCGATAATTTTTACTCATTAAAATCGGCGAAATTTCAATTAGAGGGTGCTTTTGAGGCATCGGAAATTTTAATTAAAAACATTTCTTTAACTATTATTGCATTATTAAATCGTGTCTAAAATGTGAAAGTAAGGTGCCTGTCTATAAACGTCAGAACATCAGACCCAAGAAGCTAAATTAAAAAAAAAAGAAGAAGCAAGAATGTGATTTTAAAACAAACTGAAAAAATCAGTGCTAAATCAACTTTAATACCAGACTAACGAATTCCAATAAATCAGTTAGAACAAGCCCGCGTTGCACCGCGAATAAAGAGAGCGCAGCCGGGGACTGGTGAAAGCCGAGTGACAAAGGGCCGTCTCGGCAGCGTATTAAAAAGTAACGCGCCCGACTTGAATCCGGTGTCCCGCGGCTCCGGGAGGCTCGACCTCGACGTCTCCCCTTCCACGGAAGATGGATGGTTCCCGTTAAAAGAAGAAAGGACAGGAGAATATATACAGCCGTAGGCGAGGTGTATTAGGACGTCGCTGGATTCGCCGAGGTTGACGGGGTGGATCGCTCGCGAAGCCGCGAGTTGATGGCGCCTAGTCTGTGCATCCGTCAATCCGATTACCGAGTGCCAATCGGACCGAGCCGCGGATTAGGCTCGGATTAAGCTTGGCGATTTTTTTTTCGAAGCTGCTGATTGAAGCTGTATTCCAAATTCAATTTTTCGGCCGATGAAGCGCTCTTTTGTCGGGTCGGGTTTTGGGCATCCGATATTGTCAACGGATTTCTTATTCTTTCACCGTGATACTTTTTTGACGATCAGAGCTTTTATATAGGACCAATTGCACGATTTGCCGGATATTTATTCCAGTCGAAACGTTTGTTTCTTTTATATATTTATGATGTACGTTTAACTAATATTTTAATAAATTGTTTTTGCAAAATCGATAATAAGTGTTTGTTTAAGTAAAAATATCACAAATTCGAAAAAACTTTGGAGCAACAACTTGTAAGTGCATCCTCTCGATTAAAATTTTGAATAAAGAACTATTTGTCTTTTTGTCATGTTCTGCTCATCTAATATATCACCGAAAACATGTACATTTCGTTAAATCTCCTTAATTAGTTTATTCAACTAGAAAAATACCGAATACTAGAATCTCTTTCAACTTCGAAGAAACCCAGCTATCTCATCGCAAGCGTCTAACTTACGGCTCTGGCGAAGATAACATGAAACAGTGAAAGAACCGCGAAGCTTAGCCGCGCGCGATAAAGGCTGCGATCGGCGATCGAGGCTCCTCTTTATTGACTTTGAAAATCGGCCCCTCGGCGGCCGCTTGCTACACTTGAGAGAGCCGCTGGCCGCCGACTGCGCCGAGAAAGAAACCCCGGCGCGTTTGTGCTTTGTCTCGGCTCGCTCTTTAGCACGCGAGAATTCAATCGGGTTGGCCGTCGAAGCGCTCGCGCGAAAACTGGAAATCGCTTCCTGAACTTTTCGGAACAATGGACGGGAGAGGAGCTCGGCCCCGGATAAATGGGAAAAATAAAGAACTTGGCGATGGAGAAAGAGAGAAATAGAAACGGGGGAGAGAGGGTGGGAGGGAAGAGTACCTGAGGAGAGAGGCGCCGAGTGATTACATAAATCACCTCTCTGGAGGATCCCCGGGGGAGGACGCGCGCCAAATGGGATTTCCCGGGGCGAGGCGAAAATTCGACGCTGAAGGCGCGACACCTTCTCTTTCCTTCGCTTCCTCAATTAACTCGACGGCGCTGTGAGTATCGGCAATCAGCGCCTCGCGCTGGCGCGAGAACGAAAAAGGTCAAGTGTCGCGCGAGACTCGAAATTGTCCATAGCTTTCGTATTGATCTACAATGCGGGGGTAGCGACTAAGTATCTATTCTAAGCTGCACTCCTCGCCACACACTTCTGCTGGTTAAGAGGAGAGGCTTTTGTGAGGGTGCCCTCTTCCGTGGTTACGTTTGAACTTCATTTGCGATTTCTCGGTTTTCGTTATTTATGATAAAAGATTAAATTAATAAATTCTAATTAATTAATTATTAAATTATCACAAAAAGAGAAAAATGATGATTTCTTATAATCAACAAAGATAATTTTATCAATCATTTAATCAACACTCATAATTCTCATATCAGTTTCGCTGTATTTGTATTCCATTCTCAAGTAAATCAATTATTCGTTGTTCAAAGACACAGAGAGACCCTAATCCAAATAGAACTAACTTTCTCCCCTCTAATCAAACATTTCGTTCTGAAATATTAAACATGGCTCACGATCTTAAATACACAAGATAAATATCCCGTCCTCCAGAATTTTTACGTATCTACATCATCTGTAGAAATAAATGTAATTAAAAATTCATCATCACCCGCTGAAATATTTCTCCTAATTAAACGTCCAACCCACTTAAAGAACGAAACTAGATCGCCGCGAATGAATCAAACGCCTTTGTAAATTCAAACAATAAATTCAAAATGTCCCTCTCCAAAGCTACAGCCACCGAGAATCCATTAATCAGGACAAGTGTACTTTTCAGCACCTCCGGTGCCCCGGCGTCATTAGATTTATCAGCGCTTCCTCGTAATTCCGGCTCCCGTTTCAATTGCCCGCGTGTAATCCGCGGGAGTGCGCGGCACGTACAGAGATCGGCGCGTGCCAGTGCACGCCATACCCTTTTTCCCCGCAGCGGAACCCGTTAGTCGCCCCGGCGGCTGGCGGAATCGCGCAAGTTGCCGAACTCGCCGGAGCGGACAATTAATGCCTTAATTGAAAACAAACGGCGCGCCCTGCTAATTAGTTGACGACGTCTGGACGAAAATCCGGCGCAAGCGCCCACCAGCCCGCGCGCACGAGCAGCCTCGCAGTTGCGCGCCCGAACTTTCCGCGGTTTACGGCGAATACATGCGGGCGGTGCCGCGGAAATTGAGTTTTACCGGAAAATATTCGATGTTTTCCACCGGATTTTCAGTACGGATTTATTTACGTATAGTTTTGAGATTGAAGTGTTATTATTCTTTCAATCAAAAAAATCACTTTTTTCAGAAAATACTAAGCCTGGATAAGTTCGAATGATTTTTCATTCTTTTACTTTTTTGAGGGTTATTGGAAAGTTTTAAAAAAAATATTTTTCAATAATCAAAATGAATATCACAACATTGCCCCTGAAAATGGACTATTCAAAATAAACAATAAATCTGAGTCCCTTAAAACGTAAATAGTAATTTCCTGAAAACGAAACTTAAATCACTAATGAAAGTCAAAAAAATATTTCTTTTATCAGTAAAAAAGCAGCTACGCACGCAGCACCTGCCCCACTAAGAAGAAACTCGTCGTAGTAATCAGCGCAGCATCGCCAAGGTCAAGCGCGTCCTCAAGAGTCGGAAAAGGCTCGTCCGGCCTTGTGCCCGTGTCCCCCGGCGTGCGTGTTCGCGGCCAACTCGAACAAATAGGGCGACGCACAGCAGGCGCACGCGCGCGAGGTCGGCCGCGACCGCGGCACGTTCGCCCCATTTATCAGGGGGCGGCGAAGTCGCTGTCAATCTCACGTGCGACTAATTAGGTTTGAACTTTCGAGCGGCCATCCGCGCGCGACGAGAATTCGCGAGTGGGACGCGCGATGGATTTTTCCGCGGGCGAATGAGTTGTTTCGCCTCGTTTGCATACAAAACGGCTGTCGGGGGCAAGACTGCCGTGCCAGTGGGCGCAAGATGGCAATTGCTGTCTCGCTCTCCATCTTTCCAAATGGATATTAAAAATTAATTTGCCATTATATTCGACGTAAGAAAGTTTGTTTTGTATTATTTTAAGTAATGCGTTGTGTGCGAGTGGTGGTGGATATAATGAGACTTAGTGAAGCGGTGTTAAACCAAAAGGTAGAATTCACATTCGACTGGAAACTTTATAATGCGGCCATTCGAAATTCGGATCGAGTTAGTTAACTAAGCTCTGCCATTTCGCGAAAACCTTATGGCTAAACTAATTTTGATGAACTCTTATTGCGTTAATTTTATTTTGTAGAAGAATATAATTCACTTTATAGAATTTTTATGAAGCGACAACTCATCTGCAAGTTGAATTATATATCAAATTTAAAAAGATTTATGCTATTAATCTTGCAATTGGCGCATGTCTGACTAAACTCGGACTTTTCTACTTAACTCAAACTATTTGAGACTTTTTGAACTTCCAGGCTCGATACCAGAAGCTTCAATCGGTTCTTTAATAATAAAATATAATAATAATAATAGTAATAATTCTAAAACTTGTGATCATATTTCTTTATATATAATTTATTTCTTGTTACTGTTTATTTTGACAGCAACCTGCAGAACAAAACTTCCATACGAGAAGCGCGCCTGGTCTGGTTCTTATTAAAAATGCAAATTAAAAAATGTAAGTCCACTTCCCTCATTACAAGAGAAGCAAGCAAAAAATAGCGGAAAAGGGAAGCCTACCCCTGCAATGTCGGACGAAAGCGCACCCCACCGACAGTCGCTGCAAGCCCGACGGACAACAAAGCGGACAGCCGGTGCACGGTCTCGCGGAGACGTACGTATATACATATATAAGACCACAAGTCATCCCGGGGATATTTAGCGGCGGTGATGCAGCTGCGCGTGCTGGGAATATTCCGGCCCTTGGGGCCGTCGAGAAGAGCCACCGAGGCATCGCCGGACCACCGGGACGAATGAGTATCCGCTACTTTTCTGAATTGCCCTTGCAGCTGTCGGTCTACGCGTGCCTTCGCGAGTACCACTGGAATAAGTAGGGTAAATATCTATTTGCCGCGAGTGAGCATTTATTTGTCGTGTCGCCAAGTAGCGATGCGTTGGTTAATGAAAATTGTAAAACTCGTTTCGTGGTAAATGTTTGTATTTCGGATAAGATCATGGACAAGAGCTGGGGAGATAAACAGCGGCGACGGATACAGGCAAATGTTGGTGGGAATTAACGCGAAGTTGGGTTTCGCAAGTTGCCCTGTGTGCTCGGTTTATACTTGGCTCTAGAATTATTGTAAACAAAGGAATTAAACGTTTCGAATTTATTTGAAAGGCGTGCTTGTGGTAATCGTACAATAAACAGAGCTCACCGCAGAATTTAACTGCATTCAGTATGTTATCCCATTTTACTAGCAATTTTTGTATATAAAAATTGTATTGTTTGAAAAATAAGTGCAATACTATTTAATAGAAACATTTAGTAATTTCATTTTTAATTGCGTACTTCATTGTTCCATAGAGTAATAATAAATTAGAATAATGATAATCAATACTAATTAGCGATAAAAAGATCTTTATGTATAACGCTCACGATAAAAGGATATTTATTGTCCGAGATAAGTATTTTCCAATGAATTTGCTAGATACGAAATAAAGCGGGGAAAAAAAGAGAAATGATAAATATCCGAGGAGGTTCTCGTTGGCCAGCTTTTATCGCGATTAAGCAAGCGTAAATTTTATCAGTTAACAAGGCTACTTAAACCATCACATAAGAGTTCATTTTATCGCGACGAAAGAGCTCTGCGGAAGGTCTTTAAACTGGCATGTCCCGCGCCTCAAAGGCAGCCTCTATAAGCGACTTGCGGCCGTAACTGTCGGCGACGCTTAAGAAAAATCCTCTTACCGGCCGCGCTGAGAAAAAAGAAGACTCCAATAAAAGCCAATCCGACAAGATTTCACAGCGCGAAACACGAAAATCCACCTTTCTACCGGCTCGAGAGGCCGGCCCAGAAGCGCCCCGACATTATCATTTTAATTAAAAGCCAAAGAAAAGGAGAGAGCGCAATAAAGACGCGTCATTTCGTTATCTCTCTCGTAACCGGAGGAGGAGGAGGAGAGCCCGCGCGCCGTCCGGATAATCCGCTCGCGAAACGCACTCGCGCCCCCGCAGCAGTCGGGGCCGACTTAACGACGATGCTTAGCGAAACTCCCCCGCGCACTCGGACGCCTGCATTGTTCTCGAGCTTTTTGGCCGCCTGGCGCGCGTGCCTCCCGCGCGATACGTGATATTTCCGCAGCTGGAGGTATTTTGGGGGATGTGGTCGTTGGCCCGCGGCCTTGGACGCATGCAATTTTCGCGTAACTCAAAACCGAATCGGATCGGAAGGCGAAGCCGCGACTGGTTATTATTTGTGCGGCGCGCATCGGCGTTATTGTAACTTGGCGGGTTTCGAAGTAATTGCGGTCTGGTTAGTAGACGAGCGCACAATGCGCCGTTTTACAATGAGCTCGACGGGCATTGTAATTTTCCCATAATAGACTGGTAAAACAGCGTGAATGTAAACTGTATTGGTGAGGCTGGTCATCCAATTGGCTGCACGAAAAGGCGCGTCATTGTTCGGTTTTATGTATTATTAGAATTATTACACAAATAATGTTTGTTGTACGAATCGGTAAAAGAGACGTGACTGTGCAAGAGTATAAAGTTACACTGGATTGGCAGGTTTTTTTTCAATTTAATCAAATATTGACTTTTCTCTGTTACATACAAATTTTATTGTAACACGAGATTTTTTATTTTTTTTTTATTCATTTTTTTCGCGAGCTTTTTAATTTCATGTTTAATTGGATCCGCATCATAGCGAGTATACGTAGATAAATAAACGTCACGTTAAAAAAGAATTTATTACAATTTTTTTTAAATTGATCAATACAGGCGTATTTCTCAAAAAAAAAACGAAAAAAGTATTGTGCAGTAACAAGTATAAAAACATAAATACTGCATCGATATTCGCGCAAACTTTCGCGCCAGAAAATCGATTCCCGCTTAAAGTATGCGCTTCGTCGCGAAATTTCACGCCTCTCGCAATAAAATCCTCAGCCCCATCGACTCGTCCGCCACTCCGCCCCCGGGAGAGGCAAAGGGGGTCGAAAGCACTCCGGCGCATTATAAACAAGTTTCGCGGGGGGTGCCCGCGTCCTCATCCGCGCCGCAGTAAAAAACGCGGGGAGATAGCGCGAGGTAAAAGAAAGGGAGGCGGCGGGAGGGCAGGTGAAAAATTTTCCGCTCGGCAATAAAGCGGGCGAGTCCGTACGCTCCGTGCGTTTTACGAGCTTCTCGACACGCGCCTCCGCCCCCTCTCTCGCCCTCTTTTTCTCCGCCGGCGGCTGCACGTGGAAGAAGCTGAAGTTTATCCGGAAAAGATCGAACTCCTCTATCGGCTGCGCTATGCAGGTTTTTCTCGCGGCGAACATTCGGAAAGATACGCTTGACGCGCCAGGGAAAACGCGATGGTGGGGGATGGTGCGATAAGCCGAGAATGGAAAGTGCGAGGGGTGGGGATGATTGAAAATTTCAGTAAGTCACGGGCCGCAATAAAAGGCGAGGAATGCGCAAGGAACTAATAGTGTAATAGGATATGGTACGGCGTCGAAGGAAATAAAAGCCTCGGCGGTAAAAGAAAACGGGGCGGTCAGATAAATAAGGAGTATTTACTCCTGGAAATGAAAGACGAGTAAAGGAGTAAATCTCGAACGCATTAATGGCCGACTTAAAACGTCGGTGAAAATCAGTGGCTCGGGAAATGGGAGACGCTTTAGTGCCGCGTTAAAGTGAGCTTCCGCTGCGTCAAGTGAAAATTGCGCTTTTACCTTTTTAATTATTTAATTGCTTATTTACGGTTATATTACCGCTCGCCCGAAAGTTTATTAACCAATTTTGCGAGATCCAAATAATAATGAAAGAATTAAGCGCGTAGCAAAATTACTAGGCACTACGTGCAGTACGATCATAATTAAATTCCGACCGACGTTTCAGCTTTATCTCTTAATTTTGAATTTAAAAAAATTCGAAAAATAAAATTGAATATATTTTTTTAAACGCGCGCACGTCGCAAAGAACAATGTGTCTGGTGCAATTTTTTTTTAGCTAAGAATGCTCGTGCATATGGCGCTAGACAGAATATTCTCTCAGAATATTTTGTGCGCGCGTGAAGCGTTCTCGACTAAAAAAAGGCCTGAAGAGGCCGGCATTGTCCGACGAAATGTCAACAAGTAAGAAAAGGTGTTTTAATTTTATTTCTTTTTTGTCCTCATTCTTGACTCCTTGGAGTCGATAGAACAAAATTCCTTTTGTTCGTAATCAACTCCGGCTAAAAAAAATCGCCCCGAGATTGACAAATAGCTGCTTATTACATCTCGGCCCCTTTAATTAAATCAAACAAATGAAGCCGGTAAATTAAAAGCAGCCGCAGAGACGTCAGATGAAATCTACTTTAGCGATCGCTTTAAATTCATACCTCGGTGAAAACGAATTTAAATGGGTTATCGGGCAAACGTTAAATTTAGATTCATAACAGTTTTTACGATAGGGAGGTTATTGCACGTTTATATGCTCGACCATCGCAATGAAATGTGTACAGTAAGATTAGACACGTGAAAAGAATGAGGAACATAAAAGCAATTTGGTCACTCGAGAAGGGTACTTTAGTTAAGAAGGCCACGAAGTTGTCTTTTCGGCGACAGTGCAAAATTGTTCTACCACTTAACTGTAGCCTCGTACTCGTGGCAGCGATATTAACTTTTTGCAATGATAAAAAGTTGGCCGGCTTATTCTTTCATTTTTAAAGACTTGCTTTATTGTACCTTCCAGTAAAGTCGTTGTGTATAATGCTTTCCAGAATTCATTAACTAGCCAGAGTATCTAATTACTTTCTTTTATCTATTATATTTTGTTAAAATAAATTTTACTAAATGCAATTCTTAAATAACTACTTTAACAATTTTTTTCAAATTATTTTTCGTAAATTGTTTGCATAAATAATTTTCACCTTTAAATTTATATAATTCACGTTTAATAGTATACATCATGTACAACTTAAAAGACACAAATAGAACATAAATAAGTGACATTGTCGCATTAATCGAATTCTTCTTTCCTTAATGCAACTTCCACAAAGTTTTAGGATAACTGCAGATTCACAGATTGTTATCCATACAATAAGAAAACAAGATTTATTTCTGAGAATGGACAAGTTTTAATATTATTTAGTTCCTTATAAAAAGACTTCTGATGACAATTTGTTAATGTTCAAAGCTTTTACTGTTTACTAATTATCTTAAATTAATAAATGATGTTATAAATAACAAATAATAATATTTTATTCCACGATTTTCAAATATAATCCATTTTGCTATAACCATATTATTTATTACTAAATAAATAAATTAAAATGTGAACGTAGAGAAATTCTCCTAATCCCAATATAAATGTTTAATCCTTCAAATTCATTTTGAACGATTAAAAGTTCATTTTAAGGAAATCACTGTAAGTACCAAAATAGTGCTGTAAGTCTTGATAACCAAGCTATTTAAATAATTAAGAGCAATAACGGTCTTCAAATCTAAAGTCAAAATCTGGTTGAACACCCAGAATGGACGTTCGTTATCAATCTCCATTAGAGAACCGAGAGAACTGTTACATTTAATTGAACCGCAGAGTTCGTCCGACTGTAATGGTACTCGCACTACTGGCTTAACTGAATGGAAGGGTACCACTGGATTGGCTGACCTCAAAATGCCTTAACTTTCTTGACCGGTGCCCAAGTGCCTTTCAGTACCAATACGTTACCCTTTTTAAATGGGCCTTTGATCGTCTTTCTCTCAAAAGTCTATTCGCATTTTGAGGTGCAATTGAAATTTGTTATATGACTTATATTTTAGTTTATTTTTCAGTAATTACTACTGAAGTGAGGAGCTTTTTGTAATTTATTAAATTTGCTTTTTAAGCGTTAGATTTATAAAAAAAAAATTTTTCTAGAAGATTATCGATATTAGTGTTAAGTAACGTGAAGATTCTCAGTGAAGATAAAATCTTTCAACTCAACAATTTATAAAATCTCATGAATTTCAATTACAACATTATTACTCTGAAGTACCTATACGGCTGTTGTCCAAAAGCTCCTCATAAAATAAATATACTTATAAATTTTGAAAAATCCACCCTCGACTCTCGGTCGCCCAGAAAATTCTCTCGCAGTTAGCGTAACGCCGCGGAAACTCGTGCCAAATTTACATCGCCGGATAAAAAGCCTCGCGCTCGCAAGAGCCACAGCGGCACTGAACCAAAATCTGATAGAGCTAAATAAAGGCGCGCGCGCGCCCGTTAAAAAAAGAGGCGCGCCCGCGCGCTCGACCCGTCGTAAAGTAAACCCGGGTAGACGCTGCGCGCATCCCCCGGGAGATCAGCATACTCCGCTGAATTTTGGCTCCGATTATCGGCGCGGCGCCGAAGAAGGAAACGCCCGCGCGAAAAGCGCCGGCGGAAACGGCGGAGGCGGGGCCCCGCGAGGGCGGAAAGCGCCGGGATGAGAGCTGCGGCGCCGGAAGAGGCCAGGCCAGCCAGAAAAGTTGAGAGCCCCTGCATTGCGGCGGTGGCGGCGGCCGGCTCGGGAATTCGCGGGATGCTCGTTACACCCCCGCTCGTGACCGCCCCGCGAGTCTCGCTCCTCGGCTTTTTCGGCCGTAAAGTTTCGTCGGGGCAAAAAACAAAAAAAAAAAAAAGAAACGCGACGGCGGGCCACCGGCGGAGTGTAAAAAGCAGCGGGGATGGCGAAGCCCTCCGTGAGGTGCCTCTTTACGTTGTATCTCCTTATTGGCGCCGTTGGAGCGCGACGCCAGCCAAGGTGAGCGGATACGACCTTAGCACGCTGCTGGGTATAGACCGTACAAGGAGCTTCGGAAGTTACGTGCTCGAGTGTCGTTGACCGAAGTTTTTACTTCGCCCTTAGAATCTTTATTTTCTTTGAAGACCTTAGAGTAACAAAACTTGTGAATAAAAGTCTTTTTACTTTTCAATTTTTTGTAGTTAAAATTTTTTTTAATCTTCCCTAGAATTTTCAGAATAATCATCACTATCTTTTTGATAAATAAAAATTTTAAATATTTTCTTAAACTATTTTCTCTCTCCGTGTAGGAATACCAGAGATAGTTGGTCTCACGGTCTGGGGACACAATAACTACTTTAGTAAGACTCTCAATAATTTTGTAAGCCTCGACGAAGGGGTGTACCAACGTAGCCGAGGAGTTGGCAACTAAGATGAATAAAATAATTTTCATCTATTTTTGAGTCAGATCGATCGATATACTCCCACCTCCTACCTAAATTCTGGATTACTGGTCACGCATAGCAAGAAAAGCTAAAAATTAACAATTCAACGCAAATTAAAATTTATAATTTTCGCAAGTGCTAACATTTCCACAACTCCAGCAGCAAATACTTGTGAACTATTTTTAATGTCTCGACAGGACTTATTCCCAGCAAGCTCCGTATGCGCCCAACTTCTCTCGGGTCAAAGACTCGGCGAAATGGAATTAATGCAAGCGCTAAGCGTAGTATTAACCGTCGGCGTAATATGCTTTATACGCGGGACTTGGCGTCCGGCTCTGACCTACATTGCACTCCTGTCTCGCCGGCAGTGTAAGCGCGGGCATCGGCCGGTATTTATGACTGAATTAATCGCAAATATTTCGCCTCCAATGGATCGCGATGAATGCGCTAGTAAGTTTTTGCGCCGTTTGTCTCCGGCGCGCGCGGCGTATTTGCAAAACGAAACAGCGTGTAAACACTCGCGCCGCGCCCGATGAGCTTTTGATTTTGTTTGCTCGCACTTAATTCGGGCGCCGGCGATTACGGCGCCTCCGCCGAATGCAATTTACGCTCGTCCCCGCCTTTTTTTATTTTAACGCTTTTATGCTAATTTCGGGTTCGGGGAGTCGATCGCACGCTGCTCGGCCGTCCCTTAACCGCGGGAAGTATGAAAGACTGCGGGGATCGATTTGGAGCTGATCCATGGCTAATGGGCTCATAAAGTATCAATTATGCAAATGGGAGAGCCATTAAGAGAGAAGTGTACGCATAAATTTAAAATAATTATTATTTAAGGACACGTGAAAGAGCTTTGCAAAGTTGCTTTCGATAAATTTTTACCGCCGCGGATTATCGTAAATAAAATTTCAAATCAGCTTAATTATTTAAGTGATTTTGAATGCTAGTATTTTTGAGTGATGAGAAAATGACTACTTTCGGTCAGAGTATATTAGTCGCAGCTCGAATATTAATTTCGTAAGCATCGAGCGATTGTATTTATACATTTTTTATCGAGCGAACGGAACGGACTCGCGTTTCTTATCGTTCGCACTCATCGTTTTTATTCACGCGCCGTGAACTTCTGGCTAACAACCTATTTTTTCCAAGTTTTCCGATCCGTTTCTCTTTTCTTGAATTTTCTGTTTGCATGGACTGTTAGTTTGATTAATTTCCAATCGAAGTTTAGATATGTCTGTTCAATTAATTGAAGTAAAAGTAATTGCGATTAAAATTCTGAAATTTCAGTTAATTGGAACAATTTAACTGAAAATGTAGTTTAAAACCGTTTAAATTTTAATTATTGATTATTGTTTTTTAACTTATTACATTTCAGATTATCCGTATACAAAGACTAATAACAATAAGCTTACATATTTAAAATGATATTATTTATTAATAATGATTATGTATTTGTAAATTAAACCCTCCTCCACTGTTTATTTAATTATTAAATTCAAAAGGGATTATGGCATTAATTTAGCGTAAATTTTTAAAAATATTATACAATTAGTTATTTATCCATCAATTTATCCATTTTAAAACAATAAAATACTTCCAGAAAAATCAGTACAATCGTTTAATACCATCTTACCTTTGATTCCCAACTCATGAAAAGAAAAATATGAAAAAGCAGCTAATCGTCGAAGATAACGCGACTCGCATGGAAATAGCTCAGCATTGCGTGACAGTGTACAGGCGCACTCGTGGCAATAAGCGGCTCTGAAATTCCTCTTCCCGTAAAACGGCTCATCAGCGCGGCAAGAGCCGGAATTTCGGCGACGAGCATCGCCGGGCCCGATAAGATCTCAGATGCTCGAGCAGATTCGTCTTTCGGCGCTAATGGCCCGGACTAGCGCGGCTCGCGTGCCGGCCGCCCTCCTCGCGGTCACGCGGCCAGCTTAATTCACTTATAGCTGGGCGCGCGCGCTAGTCTTTCCCCCAGGGGCCGGGGGTCGATCGGCTCCCTATTGGCACGAGTTCGTGACGGGCGCGAGCGGGCGGACATTCGTCAGTGGTTATTGCTCGCGTAATGGCGCGATCGCCGGCTGACAACGCCGAATATAAGCGCCGATGCCGCTCGTCGATCCATCAAGCGCGGCGGTGTGTGCAGCTTACTGCCACCGCGCCCCTGCGCAGAGGTTTATTAAAGCGCCGAAGGTATTGAGCCCTGATTTTTCGAGTGGACGAAAGTTTGGACGGGTCTCGGCGAGGCTCGGCGCCTTTCGAATGACTTTTTTATGAGGGCGTAATGCGCCCGGTGTAAGGTCAGCTGGATTTCGACGTCGTTAGGGGCGGTACTTGGATATCGATCCCGCGGCGAAGCGACTGTTTGATCTGAGCGGATGACATTGAAATCGCGTTATACTTCACCGGGAATTTTCTTTGGAGCTCGAGCTAATTGGATTCGTATGTAAATTTTATGGGTGGGAAGTGTGCATTACCCTGCATAAGTTTGTGAATGTCTTTGCCATTTTGGGTAATTTTGAGCGCGCGACCTCGCGGCTGGACCCTTGTCTCAAGGAGTTAATTAGACTTTATTATTCAGTAGCGTATCGTGTAAATTTATGAATACGAAGTGAAGAGACGTCCCTCGCATTTTTGATGGACAAATTTTTTAATTTATGCTAATGCCGCAAGCTTTTTCTGTGTTTTACGTAGGTTTTTTTATGTTGAACACTGAAATACTAGTGTTTTTAGGAATTAAATTTTACTCATATTAGTTCAAAAAGTAACCAATGAACTGTTAACTGGTTTTAAATATATTTTATTGAAAGTCCAATTTCACGGACTGCCGGGTGCAAAAATACAAGATTTAAACAGGTATTACAACAAGCAGCGAAAATTGCAGCTGTCATTGGAAAATAAACGGGCACTTTTCAACTGGGGAAATTTGCATTTAAACGCGAATATGTCACGGTCGCTAAAACTTGTTCGCTTTAAATTGTAACACCCGAGCCTCAAAAACAATGCCTAAATATATTCTTTTATCCCATGCTCATTTCACGTATCGTCGACCCGCTCCATTCAATCAGCCCCTATTTATTATACCGAATAAAAAAAAAAGAAATTTACGCTCGTTAAAGCATTTTATTCTCCAACCTGCAGAAGCACCGAATTAATTAATCTCCAATTAACACGCGAGTGTAAACATCTGAAAGCTCGAATGCTTTCTATAAAGCGGAGAGTAGCGTCGATTCTGGACGAAGGGCGCCTCCCTTTTATATTTTTGTTCTCCTCCCGTTCGCGCGCCGATGCGCCGCAACCACGAGGCGGACGCTTTATCGGCCATCGCGATTTGAATATTGATGCAGCGAGCTTACGCCGGCACTCGAATTCGTGCTCGAGTTCTTTATCGTCCCGTCGTCAATTCGAAAGTGACGTATCCAGGCCAGACGTACACTCCGCGGCGACACGCGGCCCCGTAAGAACTACGCTTTTTTTTCTACTTCCCCGCCTCTCCCGTACACACTCTCCCGGCGTCGGCCGAAAAACTTTTCTCACGCCATCCATTGTGCACTCGGCTCCTTTAATGGCTCCTTTTGTTCGGCGTAACCGGCGTATATCATTATTTTTCGCTTCCGAGAGGACGTAATTCGCGCGCTCGTTTCGTACACAGTTTCCTTTTTTTCTTTCTCAATGGAACGGGACGCTTTTTTTATATCCGCGCCGAGGCGGCTCTTTCCAGGAGATTGTAATGGAGACATTTTTTTAAGAGACGGGTTTCGCAGGAGAAAAAATTGCGTCCTTTGTCTTCTTGTCGGCGATCGCTATCGCCGCTTGCTCCGTAAATTTCGTTGATTCATTGATTATCCGGGTAACAAAATAGTATTCCCGTGCAATTCAAGCTGGAGATGAAAAGTTGTACCTTTTCAGTATGAAATACTGGATTTTCTTCCGAGTAATTTATCACCAAAAAAATATGTAATAGTTACTAGGAGGGTGCAAGACTCTGGATCTCGAATTTCTTGAAATTGTAAGAGATTGTGTTCTTTATATCAAAAAAGAATGAAATCAAACTTTTAGATTATAACTCTATGTCCTGGATATCTGACAAAGTCATTAATTACAGTACAACTTTAATGTTTAAGACTAAAGTTTACTGATCAATCGCATGAAGTGATTTCTTTTTCGGAAAAAATATGCTCGCGTTATTCCAAAACTAATGTTTAAGAAATTTAAATTAAAACAATTTTTTGTTTTTTATACAACAACCCGATTGTAACAACACCAAGATAGACATTCGATTAACTACTCAAGTCCTTCCAGGAAATGACTTTACAAAGCCTGTTTCACGCCGATATTGTTTCCCGCGGTTTCGAGCGGCGCATCCGTAAACACAATCGCGGCCAGTTTCGCAATCGAACAAAATGAAACTTTGTATCGCTTTGTGAGCGGCGCAGTACTCAAAGCGACCGGCCGCGGACCTCGGCTTTATCGCAAAACAGAATTCAATCCAGCGCCATTTTCAGTTGCGTCGGCGAGGGACTGCTCGTGAGAAACTGGATCCTCCTTCGGCCGACGGTCCGATCGATTTCTCTGTCTCTCTGTCTCGTTTCTCCACCAACGCGCGGATATGCTAGCGATGCGCATTTTTACTTCAGCGTTTCACGTCGACCTGAGTTTTTATCGTCGGCGCTTGCGGCGAGTCGCGGAAATATGTAATGTGATTTGCAATTTAATGCCGGGGGAAACTTTATGCGGAATGCCCGGATCAGTATCTGCTTTTATTTTTCATGGTCTTAAGCGAACTAAGTTACGTCGCATAATCTGCCAGGATAACTTATTTAAAGAATATTGGCCACCTGTTTTGCAATGTACAAAAATTGTTGAACGAGTGATATTTTTATTTGTTTATATGCTTATGAGTAAAACTAGCTCAAAAACAAAATATAGGTATTTCTGGATTGCAAGAGAATCAATTTTATTATAATTTAACAATAAATTTTTTATTTGTTTATTCTAGATAACATCATTTTCAATATTATATTGTCTAGAACAAACATACAAACAATCTTTATTATATTTAACATGACATTATGGTATTATCCTTTTGCTCGACAGGTTATTTTGGGGTTGCTTAGATATATGCCGGGACCAATATCCTAAACAACTGATAAGGTGTTCGAAGGCTAGTAACAAGCTCATGAATTTCAGGAAGCAGAATATCCAACCAATCTGCTCTGCATCTTCTAGCACAGCAGAAATTGGTATGAACAACTACTTATTTGAAAGGAACCATAAGTATAAATTCATTTAATAATTTTTAATATTCATTTACAAAAAAATTCAGTTACATAGATATTAAAAGTAAGGTAGGTAGTACAATTTTATTATTAATTTTATTTTTCACTTTTATTTCACTGCCATTTCATTGAATTATCGTAACTTCTGCAAAATTCGCGTCGCATCGAAAATCCCGAAACAAATCAAAATCAGTAAAAGCAAAGTTCCCTAGAAACAAAGTTATCAGAAATTCTTCCGACTTAATAACTCCGAAGCGAGTTTCCTCAACTCCTGCCCCCCGCGACAATCAATAACGAAAGTGCGAAGTGTCGATAGAGATGCAAATTCCACGGTGATTCGTGCCATTCACTATTGCGCATAGCCGATCGATTAGTTCGGCGAATTCCAGCCGGACATCACATTCTCGAGCCCGACTGCGTCGCGACAACCAACATCGTTAGAATGGGAAATGAAAAATGTCCTCGGTGACCCCTCCCACACTGCCCTCGCATACCTTCTCACGCTTGCCTTGGCGAAAAATTTGTAATATCGTATTGTTCGAAAGAACGCGGGAATATTTTTTTCAACTATCTGCCATTCTATCCTTGTTCACCTTAATCGCAGTAAAAGTGACCTGAATTCACGTCCACTTTTAGTTAGCCATTTTTTCAAATTTCAACTCCGACAGCGGGGTTTTCAAGCGTAAGAGGAATCCGTCGGAAACGCCAATATTATTCTGATTCGAAAGAATCAAGAGCCGCGATTGGAAATATCGAGAGTAAACGTACGGCTCCCAGGGCCCACTGGCTAATCGGCTCTCGCGTTGATTTTTCTCTTCGGTGTGTCTTCCATCCGGGCAGTTAGTCCGGTACCTCGCTGGCCTCATAAAGCTCCGCGTGCGATCGCGCTTTAAGCAGACGCCTCGGTACTTTTTCGGGAGGTACGCGCTTTCCAGTCGAATTAGCGATCCGCGCGCCTGGCCGATGTTTACTCGGTGTAATTAAATTTATTTAGCGTTGCGGAAGACACATTGCGCGACGCGCGACGCGCCGAGTTCCGCCGGTAGTTTCGGAATATACGGACTGGTGCGCGAGCGCTTCCACCTCTGTTCGATTTATTAGTGCGCAGTTCGTGCGGTGACTAGTAAACATAATTTGCGGTTGCATTTTCATTTCAGTACGCGGAATTGTGAAATAAGATAGCTGAATGCACTATGCACGGATAATAATAATGTAATTTCGTATGTAACGATCGCAAAGCAGACGTGAATAGTTAATATTGTTAAAGTACTTTTTTCCTTTTAATTTGATGAGACTTTATCAATTTTTTTTTTATAAAATAAAATAAAATAAAAATCAAACTATCGAACTCCAACAAGAAACTATTAATATGAACTTTCCATATTCAGCCTTTCGAAAATATACAAATATAAAAATTTTCTAAACATTTATGCTTACATTCATTTAAAGATAATGTAACAAAGTGAAACACCACTTCGTTCGGTGAACTACCTTAAGTAAAGTACATCGTAACTTTAACAAAGATTAACAAAGCGCTCGGAAACTTTTTATGCACTCTGCTTCCCAAAGTCGTAAAAATTCTTTGAAAATCGATCTATCCTAAAAAAACTTTGATACCCGCCATCCAATTTCAGAAAACTACCCTTCCGCTACCGTGGCTTCTCGAAAAATAACACCCCAACTCCATCCTGTAAAAAAAAAACAAATTTTTCCATCGAAGATAAGCAAGCGCCGGGGCGTTACCGCGATAATCTCGTAAAACCCGCGGGCGCCTCAATAGCGATCTTCATCCATTATGGCGCGCATCCATTCTCGCGCACGGAGCGTCGCCGTCGTCCCCGGGTCGTGCTGTAAGCTCGCCATCAATTAGACGCCCGACGAGGCCGTCCCACCCGTAATTTCAGCGCCCGGCCTTTGCCGGCTGAAGCGAGAGACTCCGCTCCGCGTCCTTCCCGGGGAAAATCGCGCGGATTGCCGCATCCGCGAAATCTTTCCTCGTGCGCTCGGCTGTTTTCATCCCCTTTTTTGTTCTCGCGCCTGATGAAAAAGGGGAGGAATCCCAGTGGGGCAAGTTTTTCTTCGCTCTATAGAAATAACAGTTTTTTTCCGCGGAGTTATTTTTTTTCGGTACGTTTATTTATATATTTTTTTGCCAACGCCGATACGACGCGAGAGTTTCCCGACGTTTTATAAAGATCAAACGGACGAATTGTGAAATTAATTGTTTTTCTTCTCCTTCATTAATCTTGATTGCGTTTTTCCTCAGCCGCCGTAAATATTGCTTTCCGACCGCTGGGGTTGGCGTCTTTTTTAATCTTCTCTTATTTATAATGTTGCAGGACAAACGTTGACTATTGTGAGGAAGAACAATGTTTGCCTCGAATAAAGGCGAAAGAAAATAAAATGCGAGCGAAGCTTAGTCGAAGAGAAAAGACAAAATATTTAAAAAAAAAGTCAATATCGTTAATGCCTGCTGTATCGCAGCGAATAAACTGTAAAAATACTCCGCTCGATTATTCTGATAACAAGAAACAAAAGCATCTCGACTCTCGCACAGTTGCGCAAAGAGCGTCAGGAAAGAATCGTAACGTTTTAAAACCTAATGGACGATTTGAATACCCAGCAGCTGTTCCCTTTAATTAAGTAATATCAATTTGCCTCTGCACCGGTTAATCTCTCACATCGAACAAAAATAACTTTCTTTCTTCAAAAAATGAAAGGAAAAGAAGAATTGAATCAAGAGCATTCCAAAGGTGCCTAGAGCGCGCAAAACTGTAAAACATCCCGGATGAGTATTATTCAGCGCGGACTATCGCGACTGCGCGAGTACAAAAGTGTCCGCCGGCGTATAGCCGCGCGCAGGTGCTTTGTGTCGCGCCAGGCCCGAGCGAGAGAGAAAGGCGGAGAAAAAAAGGGAAGAAAGAAGAGCGAGAGTGGCACAGAGCGGGGTGAATCGCGCGCCGAGCCCGTATATACCAGCGTCTCCGTCCGGTGCGCCGGCGGCCCCCGGGGCGAGTTGATTTTTCCCCCGCGCTCTTGAAAGAGCCTAACGACGTTTCCCTCGCGCTCTCGAGCCTCTTCGTCAAACATCGCCCGCCTCGGTCGCGCTCCTTTCCGCCTCTCTCTTTTTCTCCGCGCGCAGTCCTTCGCCCCGTACCTCGAGGGCGGATAGAAGAGCGCGGATTCCTTTCACGCCCTTCCCCTCGCGTCGGTCTCCTTTCCGTTAGCGCGAAATTGGCAGCGGGGCGAGGCTCGTTTCGACGCTTATTTACCCGTAGCCAGTTCGCTGATAATTCCGAGCCAGTGGCGAATGCCGGCGTTTTTCGAGTGCTTCTCTCGCTTTTTTTATGCTTTTTCGAGGAGGGCCGGCGTACAAATGAAGTGGAGGAGAAAAAGCCGACGAGGCTGTACGCCCGCTCGTCAGCTGCTCAACGAGTTAGTTCTCTTGGTTTATTTATGCGCGTGTATTGTGCATTGTTTTTATGTGCACTCTATTTATCTTCTACAATATGCATTTTGTGTGCATGTTATCAGTTTTTTAAAAGAGTCCGACTTTTTTTTGTTAAAGTTTTAAGGAATTCATGTGAAACTAACAATTATACTATCAGTTGAAGTATGAAAAGATATCTAACTAAAAAGAATCTGGTTTAATCGCGAGTTAATAAAATTTTTAGAGGCTACAATTGATACTTCAAATTTTAAGTAGAAACAGACAGGTATAGTCAGACAAGTATAATATTATAAATATCAATTAAAACTTCCTGTCACTTTCCTTAAATATGAATATTTGTAGGTTCCTATACTCCTGTAAACTCTTATAAGTTCACAGATTAAAAGTTGAATACTTTCAGTAGAATCAGGCAGGTATGGTCAGACGTGCAAGTCAATATCAATTAAAATGTCCTGTCACTTTTCTTAAATCTGAATATGCAGGATCCTTTTCGTTTAAACTGTTATTAGTACACAAATGAAAAGATGTATACTGTAAGTGATAACAGACAGATATAGTCAGACTAGTTTCATTTTTTAATATTAAACTACTTTTTAGTATACACAGTCAGTGGAAGCAGACCAATACAGTCAGACAAGCATCTCATTATCAATTAAAAATTTCTATCACTTTTCGAAAATATGAATAATCAAAATCCTAGTCCTTAAAACTCTTAGTACACAGATGTGTAAATTTTGATCCTGTCAGTAGAAACAGACCAGTATGGTCAGGCGCATATGTAAGTATCCATAAAAAATTACTAGTACCTTACTTAAATATATTTATTTTGCCTTTCACTATTGCCTTTTTCATTTAAACTCTTATTAGTTTATAGATTCAGAAGCTGCATACAATCAGTAGAATCAGACGGATGTGGTCAGACACTCCAAAATTCAAAGCAAACCCTGAACTAAAAATCCTATCAGCGCCGCCGGAAAAAACTGTTCTACATCGAAATGAAAAAAGGAAAATCTTTGAAATTCCATCTGGCATAAAACCGTTCGGCTTAAAAACCTCGGACTGAAAACGCAATTCCCCGGCGGAAGGTAGCGACAAAGGTGAAAGGCCGGCGCGGCACCTAGGGACCGGACGGTTGCAGCTGTGCAGCGAGCATCGCGCTCGCCCCGGCGGCCAGTTTTCCACGCGCGCGTCGACCGTCCCGTGTCCACGGGTAAC
This sequence comes from Eurytoma adleriae, assembly GCA_900480045.1. Lineage (NCBI taxonomy): Eukaryota > Metazoa > Arthropoda > Insecta > Hymenoptera > Eurytomidae > Eurytoma > Eurytoma adleriae. The sequence continues at coordinate 57,395 of UXGC01000184.1, read as the reverse complement.
CTCGGAAACCGCACAAAGCGGCGGCTGCCACCGCGAGCGCGCGCGCGCGCGCTATCGTTTCCCATTTATCCGCGCGGCGAAAAAAGAAGAGCCGCGACTCCACCCTCACCGGCCGCGGTCAAATATTGACGAAGCAGCGGCGGATAAAAGCCGGAAGTATGCGAGGTCCGCGGAGATTTCCGGATAAGAGTGCACACCACCCGCTGTATTGAGCAGCCGGCTACTTGCGTGTGCACCGGAATACGCAAATGGGGATGGGGGGGAGTAGTTGCGGAGCAGCGCGCTGGAGGATGGAAACTTTTTCGATCACGGACGGGCGGGAGTAAGACGCTCTCGGCGAATTCGTACAATGGTAGATAAGGCGAGAGTTATGTACGCGCGGGCATGGTGCAATCTTGGTGGGGTTTGTATAGTGGCAGAGTGATGAGGTCATCCGCGAGTTATGGGTAATTTATGCTGGAACGATAGGATGCGGAGCTCGAGAATGGGGTCTATTAATTCGAAAAAGTTTGAGTGAATATTTATTAAGATGGGTTAAATGAAAAAAGTAATTTTCCTCACGATTAGTAGAGTTTCAGGATCTTTAGTAAGCTTTTAGTAGGGAATAATTCACTAATGCTTTTGCTACAGTCGAGTTCTTTCAGGGAATAACTAACACAGATGTGTGAAGGTACAGTATAAACTAAATTATAGGTTTTGAAATAGGTTTCATTCGCTGCTGAATTGCGTTTTCTAATTATTAAAACAGATCTATGTTTAAATTTATTGGGTTTATAACACAACTCAATTACCATGTAAATTTTTGTGGCCACCAGGGGTTAACATTTATGTGCATTGGAGGACCGCGAGATAAGTTTAAAAGTAGTTACACTGACAGTGCAATAACATTTATACAAAGGTTCAAAAGTTGATTTCGTATTTATATAAATGTCTCAACGCATTTTTAGTGTGATTTAACAATAGACTATTTTGTACTTATTAGTAACAGTAGACACTTAATCTTGAATAAACCTTTTCCTACCACTATAACAAAACATTAATATCTATTGTATTTAATAAATAATTTGTTTTCTCACTTCTTCTAATATTGCTTAAAATATTGCGAAAATACTATTTTTCCTTATGCGAGAAAAATTATTGCTTTTTTAATTTCGAACTTAATATCGGAGTTGGATACATCAAAATTTTTAAACTCACAACGGCTACTAAAAGAACACGCCTACGTACACAATTTTTATGAAACAATTAATTAAGACATTTTAATATGTTAGTACACTATAGTTAAACTTATTTTCTTTTTATATTCACACTTTTAAAATTACAACTACGTGATGTTTTTCAATTAGTGATTAATGATTTTTAGCTGCCACTATGTTATCTAACTAACAGCCAAACACAAAAACTATTACACTCATATAAAATCAATTTATGTTTTATTATCACTACGTGCTCTTATGTTAAACGCTAAATGTGCTCTATTACTCATTGCTGTACACACATGTACGCGTGTTCACGAACACAGTGAATTTGCTACTTTATTTGCATGAAATAAACGTGTTTAATGTAAGCTAGCTTTAAAACTTGATTCGTAAGCGTTGCTAGATATAACTCGGGATTTTTCTTCCTCTGATTCCTCTTAAAGCTGAGCTTTTAATACACATTTACCTTAATTCGTTCAAAATACAAAACTTTCCACGTGCCTTTGTGACGTAAACAACTTTTCGCAAAATTCGAGTAAATACGTATACTGTACTGTACCCATTAAAATGTGAAAAGTTAGTTTTCCGTCGAAAAACATCTAAATAAAATAGCAAATGTACTTATAGGGAGGAAGAGAAATTATGAAACAATTATTTAGAATTTCGAAAATAATAAAATTTCACCGTTGAAAATCACGAGTGGAATTAAAAAAAAGAAAAATATCCCGTCGTCCGAGCGTCCAAATGAACGCACAAACTGGTATGCATATCACGTCGAGTCGCGTGAGTCGACTCTCCAGTGGCGCCGGGCAGGAAAGTCAGATCCGATCGTATTTGCGATTAGTAGCGTGTACATGTCATTGAATTAGCATCTGATTAATAATTGCGTACAGGCCTAGTATATCTCTACGCTCGCTTTAATCTGGCAGTTCCAATTACGAATGCGATATAACGTGATGCGCTACGCAGAGATTAAAAATGTTATAACAAAAAAAAAAGTTGGTAATGATTACGGGTGATATACAAAAGCGGCAACTCGTGTTACGTATTCTTCTTGTTTACTTTTCTCATTAACGCCTTGTCTTCCATCAGTGGTGTTTGTGATAAGAGAACTTACGGAAAAATCAACGCAGGCGCATATTGAGCGCAGGACAGGTCCAGGCGACGTGACGTTTCGTGGCGGCGTCGGTCGCGTCGCGCAATTTAATGCGGGGACACCGAAAAATACAATTTCGCCATGTGAAATATGACGCTACGATTAACATTGTGTACAGAAGCTCACTTCCTTCTTTTCACAAAACAGCCAAAATTTATATTACAGCAGATTCATTTTTTTTTTTTCGAGGCAATGTCAAAACTCTTCGTTCCTCTTTTTTCCTTAAAAAATGCTCAGTACGTGTATTTATTTATTCAACTCATTAACATGGTGAAATATAAAGGATCAAAGGTAAACTGATTTAAATTTAGAAAAGATTTAATTTTGTTCTTTTAAACCTTAACCGAACGAGTAATGAAAAAAGTTTCTATTCAATAATTATGCGATATTTCCGGATAAAGAGAATCCAATTTAGCGAGGCGAAAGAAATTTAATAACACTTACTCGAGTAATTAATTAGCGAAAAGAAATAATACCGGGGCCACGCTCGATATTAATAAAGTTCGCGTTAAATGAACTCAATAATAAATTATTAAATCGACGTCCTTCCTTTTTTCCACCCGTCGCTCGCGGTGTCCTTTCGCCCAGGCCAACTTTTACCCCGGGAGACAATCTTGAAAGGCATCGCTCGGATATTACTCGAGGAAGAAAGTTGGCCATCAAAGAGGGTCACGGCGATTAAGGGAAAAGCGTCTCTCACCGTCGGCGAATTTTCTCTTTTATCCCGTCCGCGCCGCGAGGGCATAATGAACTTAACAAAATGTCCCGGGCTCCATTGAGGCGCCTCCCGCGCAAGAAAAGCCGCCGCGGCGCTTTGATTGCGCCGCCCTCGAATTATCCCGTCTAATTGCCGCTAATTCGGCGGTTCGCCCACCCGCTTTTTTCTTCTCCGCGCGTAATGAGCACGGCTGCCTTCCGGACGCGTGGGCGGCCCCTCGCGTATTATTCGTTCGAGAGAAGTCGGGGAGGACGATAGTTTCGGAGACGCGGCTGCGATTCCGCTCCCGTTTCGTTCGCTCTTTCTTCTCTCTGCAGTCGGATTGCGAGCGCGAGCGCGGCGGCGGGTTCTTTGATCGCTCGAGTGTGCCGCGCGAGGCTAATGCCGACGAGGAGCGCCGCGATGCGCCTCTCCCGCGAGGACTCGAAAGCCGTTCGAAAGCCTCGCAGTTACTTTGCTCTCAGTGAAGCCCGTCGAATCGTTCTGCCGTGTAAACGCTTATCGCTCGCGTATGAGTGGATATTTATGTGGCAATTATTTTAACGAGCTAAGTGAGCTATTTTACGTAATTCTTACAAGCAGATAAGTAAAACTCTACTCCTTTCGACAGTCCTAAAACCCGTAATTTTAAAGTTAACAACTGATACGAATCTGTCAAAATTAAGTAATTAATTGTATACGTTATAATTGAAACAATTCTTTAAAAAAACAGATAGCAAATACAAATGCTGGTCTATAAACGAATTTTGAAAAATTCCCGGACATTCACTGTTTTAAGAGAGACGCATAATAGTGTCTCGCGAACGTTAATGAGAAATTGAACTGATTAAGTTTGAAATGCGCTTAACAACTTCTAGCCGAAGATCGATCATACTCTGATTAAAATAGAGCGAGACGCAACGTATGCGTAAAGCAGGATAATGACATTTTAATTACTTGCAAGTTCAGCAAGGAGGCGCTCATTAACGAGTTTTGATTTGAGGAGTACCGAAATTAAATAAACGGCGCGGGCTTTTGTCATCATCGGCAATTAGAATAAAATCGATGCCGGCCCCACTTTGTGTATTCGTCTTTTCATTGTAATTAGAGGACGCTTAATTGCCACTGAACTCGATTACAACTCTCGGTAACAAAATTGTCTCCCGCGGCACTCTGCCTTTTTGCGCGCTCCTCTCACAAGAGAGAGAGTTTCCTTTTTCATCCTGAAGATGAGATCTCGAAATCGACTGTTGCACTCTTTTTAATTAAGCCAATTACGATTAATCGTTGCGGAATATCTGTCGCACGAGAAAGTTTCTGCAGACACGCTGTACAATTTAATGCTGTTCCTTAGATGTTAATTAGTTGGAATGAAAAAAGGACGTTGCTTTGACATTGCCTCTGTTAAGTTTAAAGTAGAACATTCATAAAAATGTAATAAAAATAAATTAAATAAGAGATAATATGTACAATTCTTTCGTAATTCTTTTTAAATTGATTCGATTGTTTTTAATCGACCAAGTCGTTTTACAGTTTTTAAATTATGACACATCGTTAGTCGAATCGAAAAGTGGAGACTCACCTCCTTGCAGCTGCGGTTGTCCAAGCTCAACGTAAAATAGTGCATCCTTCTCGTAAGAGTCTTCTTCAATTATCGTCAGATTTATAGTTTTTCTGTAAAATAAATAAAAATATTATAATAAAAAATTAAATACATCATTATTAAAATGTTGATATCAATAATTGAAAACAGAAAAGCAGGATATACAATGTATCATTTATATGTTGAGTTTTAATTTATACGTAGCATCAGCGATCAGTATACACATCTAGTACGCCAATCGATTCTTTTCGAATTCGAACTACTCGAAAGGAGCTCAAGCAGTCGCGCATAAAATTCGAAGAGTTCGAAACTGCAGGCTGAACCGAAACGAGCTGAAAAATATCTGCGTAAAAGTTTCCATCGAAAACAGCTTCTGCCGGACGAGCGGGCAGCCGGAACGACCCACCTTGACTGCGGGATTCGGGATGGTACTGCGTCATTACTTTTAAAGACAAACTTCAGCCCGGCGGTTTCTTAATCCTCCCAATTGCTGGGAGCTAAGAGCCGAGAGCATCGATCCTTCACCGTTAGCGACTCGTCTGTATACTAAGAGAGGTGAAGTTAAATCGTCATTTTAAATTGTCCAGTGTAAAAATACAATTTCCACATAAACAATTTTGTTGTTTACTTGCTTGTTTAATAAACAGACGTATATTTCATTTTATTGATTTGTATAATTTTTCAGGTATTTCAAAAGTTTCAATTTCTCGAATTTTTAAGTAATGACGCATTATCATTAATTAAAAGTACGTGAGTATTTTATGTACAGTCGTTTATTTTGAATTATTAAAACGTAATAAATTATATATTTTCTGAATTTATCCAGAAATGCTCACACATTTTCTACATTTTATTATTTTGCAATTAATGTGAAATTGTCTGGAGCATAAATTATTAATTTTTTTTTTTCATCTTCTTTAAAAAAAGTCTCTTACTCCTCAATCACTAGAAGCCATCCCGGAAAATTACTATCAGAATCCCTTTCCAGAAAACCGGACACGGGGTTCGCTCTTCCTCGTTTTCCGGATGTACTAAACCTCGCACCCAGGGCAATTTTCTTTTTTCGTGCACTTTTCCTCCTCCGCTGCTCTCTCGATTCCTGTCTATCCCAGGTGTTTCTATCCCTGGCCCGACGGATTTCAATTTCCTTTTATCCACGCAAACATAGACTGGCATACCATTCCGTGCAAAGATTGATCAGTATTTCACTGCTTAACATTCACCTCTCATTTATTCAAATTCGAAAAAAGAATCCAGTGAACTTGAGTGAGTTGAAAATTTAACGAAAAATGAAAATGTTTTAACGACCCATTTTTTGTTGACATTTCAAAGGTACTACCTGTACGTGTCATTCTTAGCAGTAGACGAAACTAGATTAAATTTGAGATTACTCGTTTTTCTTTAACACGCGAATATTTGAACTTCTTTGTGATTTAATTTAAGGCACGCAATTAGAAATAAATATAAATAGCATAAGTAAAAAATAAACACTTTATTTTTTATCTTTTTACCAAATTTATGTTTGTATATACTCAATTTTGAATCAAAGTAAGTACTAACAAAATGCGACCATAAAACACGAAAATTTAAAATAAGAAAAAAATACCAATTTGCAATTAAACATTTTAAACTGAGCATAATTACACGTGATCGGACAAAGAAAAAGAAAAAAGATGAATGATAAATTGAAAGTTTTCCCACGTGCGATGTAAAGGCTGATTGCGCACCATGAGATTCCTCGTTTGCTTCAAGTGTATCGCGAGCCGACAGCGCGTAAAGGTCAAGGCCTGCGAGCCTTGGGCAATTTTCCAGTCAACGGTACGCCGGCACGCCAATTCCAGCCTACGCGAGCTTTTCCCTCCACGCCGCTCGTGATCCAAAGTTGCCCCCGAGAGAGAACTACGCTGATAAAGAAAGAGCCATCTGCTACTTTTCGTCTCCGTTCCCCCGAATAATTCTCCCTTTTTTTTCCTCGCTGGTAGAGGGAAAAGTTCGCTAGCACTGGATGACTTTGAGAAGCTTTCGCCAAGATTTCTTTCTCTCGATGCTCGACTGCATAGCCTTTGAATATCGCGGGGGAATGGAGGGCGATAATGCGACTGACTGGATTTAAATAAAGAGGATGAAGACTAATTTTACGGGGGATATAAGATAATGTTATGTGAGGAGACAAGTTTTGTCGGTTAAGTAAAAAAAAATTGTAAGACAGTTCCATCGAAATAGCACACTTTCTCGTGTCTACTTATTAATGTTAACTTTCTTTAAAGAAACAAGTAGTGCGACAAAGCTACGTTACTGTTGCGCATTATAATTATAGAACATCAATGTAGAACGTATTTTAACTGACATTTTTTCTTAAGCGAAAACAATGAATTTACTTTCCGGAGAATGTTGTTATTAATGCAAATATTAACAATAAAACGAAATAATAGCTGCAAAATTTTTATAAGAAAACTAACTATACGTCAATATTTGATATGGTTAAAAGTAACTGACGCGATCTAATTGTTTTTCTGTTTTCTATTAAGATTCGAACTAAAAGCTGATTACGTATTTTTAACGAAAATATTCGTAATTCATAAATGAAGTATATCCAAACCACAATTCTTTTTTCGAAAAACATCATTAACAATTTAGATAAATTCTCCGTGTGCTCAAACCAAACAACGGCGGCGCACGCGAAGGCATCAAGGCAACACGAGAACTTTTTAACCCGCGGTGTGTGCGAACGTTCGAAAAATTTCTCCCTCGTGGTCTCTCCACGGCTCTCGGTTGCAAGTTACGTGCTCGCCATGTGGATCTTAATGCTTCGGGTACCGTCTGATAAGTACAGGACTATTTTTCGATGTTGTACGCTCACGACAAGCACAATACCAACTTTCAGCAATTGCCACTGCTCTCTTCTTTTTTTGCCGAAAGTTGCAGGATATTTCCACTGCAATTTTTCGTCGATTTTTAAAGTAAATCTGGAAATTTGGAGAGAAAGTTTTTAGGAAGAGTGCGAGCTGAATGTGTTATAGGTGTTGAATTTACGACTGAGAACGTTTTCGTACGTATGATAGTATGAATATTGCAAGAATTTCTTAGTCGTAGCTTACCTATAACATTCTTTAAAACTTTTTTAGAAAAATGTATAAAAATTTCAAGGTTTTTATGAAATATGAACATTTTCCATCGTAATCGTTTTATAGACTTGAAAAAGTTAAAAATAGAATAGTTTCTATTACGTTTGTATACAACTAGTTTTGCTTTGCATAATAGTCTTGTAAAGAAGTCATGAAATCTTTAAATTAAAAATAAGGCTATAGCGATAAAAGTAGTAGATGGGCTATTTACTTTTTGCACTTGACAACAAATTTTCTTCAGTTGCAATATCAGTATAGACTAAGTGAAACTACATTCTTTCAACAGCTATGTATAAAATTGAGTAATTAAGTTTTTAATAATTCCTAACTTCCCTACATACCAAAATAGTGGCAAAAGTTATTTAAATCAATATCAACTGTAGTCCAAGTGTAGTTGTGCTTCCTCTACATCATTAACAATGTTCTAATCGATCATACAAACACTTTCGCTGAAGAAAAGCGAGCACCGGCATAGCAGCGTGAACGAGCAAAAGCGCGCGCGGCGTGAAGATAATAAGCGATTTAATGACGACGAGAATTAAGAGGGTGAAAATTGTGCCGCGACCTCGACCTCAGATTTTTAAGCATGCAGTTGCCTCCCTCTGAAAAGCCTACCTAAACAGCGCGCTCAGACACACTCGCGACGTCTGTGCGAGCGGCCTCTCGAAATTTCACGCTCGCGCGGCTCGGGCCCGCGAGAGCGCAATAAAAAAGACTGCCTCTCCAGCGATCGGCGCTTCAAAAAAAAAAAAAAAAACAAAAAAAATCCGACTCCCTGTCGCCATGAACTCGTCGAGTGCCGCGACGAGTGATTAAAAAAGGATGGAAAAGGTCACGGTAGTATAAAGGGCTGCGTTTAAGTTACTTCGGATGGAAGAGTGTGCGCGGGTACTGCATCCGAGTCAACTGCGAGGGAGGAGTGCGTGACGACGTTTATTTTCATTAAATTTCTGCGCATAAATGGACTGAAACGTCAAGCGATGTTTATATTGAAATTTATTGCCCTGTCAACGTTGTTAATTTTCTTGGATTGTAATTTTTTTTAATTTTCTAAGGGACACGGCGTGGGCGTGATTATAAGTTGAGTGCGTGTGAACAATTGAGATTTTTTATAAATTAAGCGCTGTTTAAACTTCCTTTATGCATTTTTTGCAATCAATTCTCTTTTTGCCCTCAAGATAAGCGTTCAAGGTAACTTGTTTACTTTCATAATCTATAGGCTTTGGAAAGAGAGTGAAAACAACAAAAGAGAGCTAGTTATTTTTACGTAATTAGCTTAACAGTGAGCCAGCAATTAACCTTCTTTTCCGAGCAAATAAAAATTTCCTAGGAACGCTTCCATCGAAAGTAAATCGCAAAGTCAAGGTACACATCCAATTTAGGCACTAGCTCGGAGCAAATAAAAAAATTCACATTTCTCGAACGAATCTAATTCCCGCCGAGTCACAAACTAGTGGACTTGCATTTTTACCACTTGCAGTTTTAGCTGTTCCCTTCGACAGTTTTCTTCATTTTCCCGTAATAACCAGACCCAAGTCTCGAATAATTCATCGTTCCATGTATACTTAAACCGTAGCTTAGCGAAAATTCCCCGCTGAAATTGCGAAAGTCTTCTCGAGACCGCGTCCCCGCCGTCGATGTAGTCGGCGGCTTATTTTTTCATGAATAAAGAAGTTCGCGAGACGCGGCGTTTCAAGCTCGAACCGCCGCCGCCGAGCTTATATTTGCGTTTCTCCATCCTGTAACCGTCGGGTTAAGTACGCACTTGACACATTTTCCGGGGAACCACGTGGCGGCCGTCGCGGGCCGGTCTCCTCGCGATATTCCATGGCGACGCGCGCGCGCGCGGCTGAGACGCGGGGGCCGAAAACGCGCGCGGGTTTGAGAATGCATACGCGCCCGGCGTTTATTACCCGGGCTCGCTTTAGACGGGACCGAGAGCTAGTGTTGCGCGGGTGTGCATTAAAATTTTAATTAAAAGTGATAAGGACGTTGCGAGGGATCCGTTTTGCGCGCGCGTAATTAAATTCCGGCGAATTTAGTTTATTTTTAAAATGATTTGTGTTTCGGATTTAATTTCCCTGGAATGGCCCGCGCTAACTCTGAAAGCTCCGGTGAATTTGATAGGTTTGTGTGAAGAGTGACGTTTATGCATATAAAATAAAATGATTACAGTTTTTGTTCTTTTATGAAAATGTTTATTTATAAACATACGTTTTTTTATCTCTCTAAATATGTATAAGTAAATTTCGGGTAAGAATAAATGAAAGCAACTTATTCTATTTTACGTTACAAGGCACTTATTCGATAAATGGAAGACTTATAAAATTAAATAAGAATGAATTTCACTTGTTCAAATTTACAAACAAAATTTGATTAATATAACATGTAAAGTCTATATAGTTTAATACTAATTAATTTCGAAAAATAATAATGCAATTTTATATTAATTATTTTTATAAAGAATTGTGTATGAATAAAATGAATATATAGATACGCAGTGAAGTGGAAACTCTAGTAGTTTAACAGAGACATGAATGTGCTTTAGATGCAACACGAATAGTCTCTGGAAATATTGCGCATATTACTAAAGTGCACGCAATTTAATACTCGGAATGGTGCAGAATTCGTTAACCGTAAATGACTTAATACAACAAAGTAAGATATACAAAAGTTAAGTGTACATAAAAATATTAAAGTAAATTGTCAACTACGTTGTTTCATCTAATTGTATACTTTCATATTTCCCAATTGAATAAAGTGCTACAGCAATTTACTTTGTATTAAAACATTTTAACTAAATTAAAATTGGAAAAAAAATAATTTATGCGTCTGACCGTATCCTTTGTTCTTCTACTTCTACGCCCACCATTATTAAAACACCGAATAAATATGTCACTTTAAATATAATTTTCCAACTGTTTCACCTTTACGTATAAAACATATCAAACAAAATAAACACTAATGACACACACTTAGCGAAGCCCCGGGAAAAGACTGAATCCCGTACATTCAGTATGCAACCAGGTCCTTTATTACCGGACGCGAGCAACTTGTCCGTTCATCCCCCGGATCCTCGTTAAATGAACATCAGCTGTTCCCATTTTAAGCGCCTCGCGCCTCTCTTTACGCACTCCTAATTTCTCCCCCGCAATAATTGCATACATTATGGCACCTGCACTTAAAGACCGTGAGAGAGTTGCACAGTAAAGCGCCGGGGGAGTCGCGGAGGACCCACCCCCACCGGTTGGACTCCTGCATTTATGCATCGCGTATCTGTCCCCAGGCCCCTGGTAATGCCTCGTCATTACGTAAACTTCGATGTGCCGCCCGGTCCGTTTTCGAAATAGGCTTGCGGTTCTCCTTTATCATTTATTGAGCTTTTCTTATTGCTTTCCACACTTAAACACTGATTTTTTTCTTAAATTTTTGGAGGGAACGTGCATCAAATTATTGATAAAATTTAGCTATTGATTTTTATACATTTCACTTGCTGTGAACCATAGTCATAACTTCTTCCTCAAGGTTAGGTAAATTGTGAGCGCAACCTTCAATTCAGCAAACGCTTATGCACGTATCCCGCCCTGTTGTTATGTATAAAAATTGTAAAAATGTACTTTTTATTTGTTTCCACTTTTATCAATTTCATTGTTGCAATGATTTTTTCATCGCGAGTTTAACGAAATTTTACAACAAAGCATATTTCATAACGAGCTTGCAATTCCCCTTTTTATCACGGTGTTTTTTCCACTCATAAATCATAACATCACAAAAACTCATAAATTTCGTTAGTAGAAACATAAAATATAATTAGATTAATTGTATTTTTTTTCTCTCATTTCGAACGAAATAAATAATAGCAGTCGGACATTATATCTTTAACATTAAAGGTACTCGGTAAATCACGTGCTCACGACCTGTAAATCTTAGCGGAAAGGCTCGTGCTGCAGCAGATTACGCATTACGTAAAAGGGAAAATCGGCTTCGCATATCACGGCCGCGAAAATATAACTGCACCGCATCGCTGATATAATATTATTATACCCGGCGAGTATAATCGATCGCACTTAAAAAGAAAAAAAAGCTCAAACTGTCGCGCTCTGACTTTTCCCGAAAAATTGGCAGACGCGCGCTTCGCGTCAAAGCGCATCCCCTCGGCTTTCAAAGCCCCCGCAACATAAATCACGCGCACTCGCTCCCCGGGCAACGTCAAACGCCATTTATTAACAGTCGAGCAAATGCCTGACGTTCGAGAATTTGAGCCATCGCCGAAGACGAGGCCCGCGGAGGAGGGTAAAAACAGGGAAAGCTTTCTCGGCCGCTGCGTTTTCTCAGCTCGTTGCGGAGGTGCCTCGCGGGCAGCGCCGAAAATAAACGGGCGGCCACGCGAAGCCGACGGGCGGGCGGCTCTCGCGTGTGCACCTCGCGAGGTCTGCGTGGGACGTGACTCCCGACGCGTTTTCGTTTACGCGCCTCCGATCAAAGCCGAGATATCGACGTGCTGCACGTTCGAATTCGCCGGGGTTGAATTAATCAACGCTTATTGATGCTTGCGCTTGGACGGATTTGGGCTTGCGTCGAATAAAGTATCTCTGCTTTGAGAGCGTACAGATATTATCGGCTAGAGTTATATTGGCTTAACGGCGATTAATGTTTCGACGGCGAGCCTCAACTGTGTATATAAATTATTTATAAATATGCATTGTGTGCTCATGAATTTGTAGCGACCGTGCTCATTTGAATTTATGATTTTATTTGACGTTTTTTGTTGTGAGCGAAGTTTTTTGTGAAAAATGAAATGCTATTTGAGTGAGAAAAGTGTTTGATTAAAAATTTTGATTAAAACCATGGATAAAATTAAAAGAATCTGCAGCACAATTTAGTTGATGTATTATCTTAAAAAGCTTTAGTCTCTTTTTTAAGCTTCAAGAAAAAATCAATATATTTTCTTCGCAACGACCAGTTTAGCCACGACGATGCACGAATTTAAGGTGCAAATTTCGCTTAAAAGGCTTTTAACAAAATACTTTTTCCAAAAATGTTCATCTACCATTAAAAATTCCCAACAATTTTCACTCTCACGTACAACATAGTTCAAAACATATCTGTAATGTATTTTTTTCATTATAGTACATTATTACGTTTCAACTCACGACGTATTTCTTTTGCGTTAAATTAACAGACAGTTTGTGTATTTTTATTTACCCGTGAAGCAATTCCATTCCATTTTCGAAAGCTCCCATCCACGTTCAACCAGCTTCATCTTAGAATCCCGCTAGAAATCCCTAAAAATATCCCCTCTCCCCCCTCCCTCGGAGCGACTGAACGTCCACGTCGACGCTATATACTCAACGCATCTCTGCTTGACATAGCGACGCAGCGTAGGCGCGTACGCGCATAGCTTATACGAAAGCTCGGCCGGCTGCCCGTGGCATCGCTCCGCGGTGTTTTCGAAGCCCGCGGCCTTCGGCGCCGCGCGAGCGCGTGGGTTCGACGTGTAAACTTGGCCTGGAAGCGGGTGGCAAGTTGACGCGAGGGTGACGGCTCCCGCGTGTATAATGCGGCCTCGCGGCTGGTCTAGTTTTAACGAGGTTCGCGCGGCCCGATGGCAACGGGATGCGCGGGTTTTTCGCGCCTGCAACAGCCGGGGGGCGGTGGCGCGCTTAATGAAGCGCTAAACGCGCCCCGCCGGGCTGATTTTGCGGCGTTAAAGTTTTACGCGCGCCGATGGTCGGTGTGTAACTTTGCGCGACTTATCGCGTGAGCATCTGTTCTGGAGTTTGATTGCAGTTGTTGGAGGCGCTGGGTCGCGAGATGGGCTGAACGCTGCGTTGTGTTACGTGGACTACTGTGGGCGAACTCATTGGCGGCTATAAATGGAAAGTGTAGCGCAGTTACACGACTGCTGCTTGTTATGGAATTTACATTTTCTGCCTTTGTGAGTGACTGCAGAGCTGCGAATTGCTTTTGTAATAAAGCTTTGCAAGTTGGAGAATGTTGACTAATCTGTGCCTCGTAATTAATTATGTACAGTAGATTTTCACGAAATAGTGAAAAGAACTGATTACTTATGTTTTATTAATTGCTATGACTGATATTAGAAACCATTCATAATTTTATTTGCCGTAATAATTATTGTAATAATGTTTTTATATGCATAATTAAAAAATCTAAAATAAAAAATTTAGTGAAAATTGAACCGTTTTAAAATGTTATCAACATCATATTAGCAATGTTATGTCTTTAATGTAGGAAAAGCAAAATTAATTATAGAACAAATGGCATAATTAATTTTCTTCATATATCAACGCATTTAGAGAAACGTATTTATGTCACATTGTTGATTAACCGAATTTTCATTGTTAAAGTAAAGAATCCAGATGAATATGCAAGTAAGCCAAAATTAATTTCAATTTAAGTCGACCTCGCAATGAAAATGAATTATATCAACTAAGGTAAAATGTTCAGATCCATATTGTCTCACAAATTAAAGCTAATGTATGAAAATTAATGATACTGTCACTCCTTTCCTGGCTTCATTCTTATAATCATTTTTCGGATATATTGGAATTTTTAAATTTAACATATAAGAATTGAAAAAAATTGTTTTTTTTTTATAAATAGTGAAATAGACATTTTGAAGGCTGAAGCTTTTTGAGAATTGGCAGACACGAATCAACTTGGAAGTCAAATTGTTACAGGCATACTACATAATATGTGTACATATACTAATATTATGCATGCTGTATACGAATACGGTGACGCTCGAAGGTAAGCTTACGTACATTCATACATACTAATTCAGCGTGATTGCTACGTACCAATACACGTAACTAACTACTTAAACGCGCGTTTAAATCTATACCTATAGGAATGCACATATCATCACACATGCAACATATTTATTGCTAAGGAATGCATAATCATCACAATATTCCATTTCTTTATTAAATTGAAGCTTGCAATTATAATATTGTTTTAATATATGAACATTCTCTACCTTTTATTTTATTCACATTCGGTTAAATTTCATATTTTTATAATAAGATGAATTTTTTAAAGCATACTTTCAGAAAGTATCTGATCTTTTTCAAAACTATTTTGCAGTACAAATGTTATACTCGTTACTAGAAAAATCAGTAAGTTAATTAGTGTAGTTAAGCAGAAAATGAAAAGTTTAACGAGTTTTTCACCCTTAATATTCCTCCTTAAAAATTCTTATTAAAACTTGCAGAACTTCTCCGAGTCTAAATAAACGACCCATCCCAATTCCAAAGAAACTCCGAATATTAAAAAAAAAAAAAGAAAATTTGTGTAAGCTCCAGTTCTCATTGTCTCCACCCGGAAATCTGCACCGCATTATGTACCCTCGCAAAAATCCGGAGCTCGCGCGTGTACGTGCATTCTTCCGCGGGCGGGCCCGGGGCTCGTCGTTCTCGCGCGGGCAAGAGAAAAAGTTCGCAAAGAAGAAACGCGGCGCCGCGGCTCGTATCGGTGTCAGGGCATAGCCGTCGCGAGCTAACGACGCCCGAGGCTGCAGGGGTTCTCAGCTCTCCCCTTTCCCGTCCCCCCGTTCGGCGATAACGGCGCCCCCCGGCACATCTCGGCGCGCGGCTTCGAGACGAGGGTCGATCGATTTGACGTGCGTAGAAACTTAAATGGATGCTCTAATGCTATTTATAAAACTGAACTCGCCCTCAGCCACGCGTCCCAGCGGTTCTCACTGGCTTCCCGCTTCTTTTTTTTTCCAGGGAGCGCGCGAAGTGGATCATTTTTTTTCGAGGCATTGTGTCGCTGCCCGCTGCTCTTTGGGTTTCGAGAAGGCGACCGGAAACTCAACTCGAGGGGTGGAGGAGGGGCGAAGTGGTGCGTCGAGTAAGAACAGCCTGGTTTCGTAAGAAGCGCGCCGCTTTGATCTGGTTTTGACGTCGAACGCGGCTTTACGGCATTTAGGGCCAACTACTGACGTGGCTTTCATTGTTTATTTTTCAGATCGCGGGGTTTTTGTGCGATGGAGGAACTGGGACGTGAAAGAAGGAATTTTTCTCGCGATTTGAGCAAATTAAGATTATTTAAAAATCTTTTGGTAGAATCTTGCGTTTTATTTTTAGGAAATTAATCGATAGTTTCATGTTTCACCATGAAAAGTACCTTGAAAATTATAAATATGATTTTAAAACAAAATTTAATTGCTTTTCTTTGAGCGAGACTTCGTGTGCTACGAATATTGCAAGGTTATTGACTTTTTTTATCTTCGCGATTAATTATATTTTATATTTTGCTCATAATATAAACAAGAGTTTATTCTTTTTAAAAAGTAAACAATGTTTAAATTTTGCTGCTTATGGATGTATTATTCTTTGATTTCCAGTTACTTTTCAGATGACACACTAAAATACACGACCTCTCGGAAAAAGAAGCAGCAGATGTCTCGACAAAAAATGCAATTAATAATAATAAACAAACCAATGCTAAATAACCGAAGTCTAAAAATGATAAATGATCGGAAGAGTATAAAAGTAAACAAATTCATTAATATCCGTTATGTAAACCGTGTTTTACCCGCATCAAGCGCAATCATCGTTTTCTTGCCTGCGAAATAATTACATTTCCCCGCGAGATAAAATTCATCGATAAAGTTTTACCGCCGCGCCGCGGAAAACTTGCCTCCGACACGATCCATCAATCACCGCGCGATTCCGAAAGCGCCATTATCACTCCCGCGCCGCCGAAAGCATTGCGCAACTTTATATCCAATCGCGATATCTATCCTCCGTTCCTCCCTTCGGCGTCAACCGAGAAAACGCGGCACCGGCCATGAAACATTCAATCGCTCGATCGGAAATATCGCCGCGGGCCAATGGGCGACGGCGAACTTTGCGCGGTCCCGGCTAAATACATCGAATGCCGCCGTGAAAGATTCGTGCCTGGGGCGTACACCGGGTGCGAAGGTGCAAAAAGAAAAGGTATGCGTCGATGGCCGATTCTCGATGAGAATTGTAAATTGCATCGAGTCCCGGGGGCCAACTGGGCGGTGGAAAAAACGGGAGGAAGAGAATGAGAGTCGCGCGGCTCGCGTGACGGTGGTCGGTGCGCGTAGAAACCCGCTGGGATATCAAGCTTTACGACGGCGAGATCAAGACTGGATGATGGAGACGCAGCGTTGTGGCGATAAAGGATAAAGATAGTTACAGGTAGGGAGGGCAGTAATATTTATCTTCACATTCGTGACTGAAATATTGAGGCATAACCCAAATGTTGCTTTAAAATTTTTTTATGGGGGGTCACTTTGTTGGCTAATTTTTTTTTTATTCGAAAGAACCTTAAGGTTTTATTAATTCAGTACGTGCATCGTCTACACTTTATATCAATAATACATTTTTAAAACATAGATTTTTAAATGATGCATTGAGGGTTATTTCCGTAATAAACGTATTTTGTTATAGGTATAAATGTCCAATATCGATGTAAGCAGTTTAGTTCATTAAAACGACTTTTTCGTTATTTCGTACTCATTCGATTGAATGCAAAAATCCGAATAATATAGTTATTTGTCCGTACACTTTCCGCTATCTGCTAACGATATATAGACATACATTTTTTTATTTCCGCACAGACGTTCAAGCGATGCATTGATCGATCTACATTGCCTTTTGTTTCAATAATTGTGCTTGCTTATTTTTTTATAGAAAATGGTAACAAATTTTTTATATTTTTTTTTATATCCAATCGTCCGAAATAAGGATTTAAAATCATATTTTTTTTAAAAGGATAGAATAAATAAAGATAATTATCCAATTATTTTAACAGAAGTAAAAAATGTCTTACCGCGCGTGCAACAATGAATATAAATCGGGAAAAAGTTACAAGCCAGGTCGTTAAAGACAGCGCAGCCCATTTCGAGCAACAAAGGCGAGCTTATAAATCGCTCATTCCTTGTAGCTTCCGCGAAGCGTAAATAAGGCGGCGATGATTGGACGGCCGAGGGAGGAACGAGTTAACGAACGCCGCGGCGGCACTGCCAGGGGCCAACGCTCGCGGCAAGATTAGCGCCTTTCTCCCTGGGGCGAAGCGCACAGGGCGAAAGTGGCCCGCTGGCTCGCGACGTGCTTGCAGCCGGGCCGTGCGCGCGATCGATTTGACGCGCGAGCGAATTCGCGGCCGGCGGCACTTTGCGCCGCTCGCGTGCCGCCTATCTGTTTCTCGATCTCGAAACTCACTGGTCTATTACGATTATTAGCGAGCTTGCTCCTCTGTGCTTTGGTTGCTTTTTTTTCCTTGCGCTCCCCCAGACGCGCGCTCGTTTTTTAGCTACCGTCCGCCGCGTATACGGGATGGCTATTTTCGGAGGAAGTTTTTATGAATATTCAAAAACGTCGATATCGCTCTTTTTTTTAGAGCACTGGAGTTTTTTGTTATAGATTAAAGCACTGCTGTGCGTTTTTATAATCATTATTTTTAAAACGAGCTTTGTCGGTATTCAGCTTGCATTACTGTCAATGTTTTTATCGACTTTCTTGTTAATGAACGGAATGAACGGCGCATTAAGCTTTGAATGCACATGTTGCTGTAATTGCATTGAAACGTTATTAAAAAGTTACTTTTATTATTCCGTATAAAAATTATGTAAATCTTTTAAAACCAAAATTCCTTTACTTTAAATGTAACTTGAATAAAGTTTTACAGAAATGTAACAAGTGTCCATAAAAATTTAATTCCCAAGAAAAGTCGTTCGGTACCAACTTACCGTCGTAAAACCTACTCAGAATTAAACTCAAGATTTTTAATAAAACACGTAAAAACACTTTAGATCTTAACAATCCACTTGTTCCTTATATTTTAATAATTAAAATCTCAAGTCCGCTCTACACTCAAGATTACAATCAAAAGCCTTCAAGATTTCGCTCTCGCGATTCGTGAAAGGAAACGCCCGTCGTCCGCGCCGACCGTAAAAAAAAATTCTGTCACGCTAATGCAAGTCGCCCACGCAAGCGGCGCGCCTCCGAATACGCGGGCGATCTTAATATACGGGTCCGTCGTAAAGCGGCTCGGTCGCGAGCTCAAGTTCAGCGTCGCGCGCGGCGAGTAACTCGCGCGGGTATTAATTCCGCGGGGCCGCCGGAGATGGGCTCGTCTCGATCTCCGCTTTAATTTCGAGCGCGCGCGAGCTTCCGCGCCGTCTGACTTAAATAATGCCTCGATTCGCCGGGGCCGCAATTTACGAGCTCCGCGCCGCGAGTCCGCAATCTCGCGTCTCTACCTGCGGCGGCGCGCGCCTCCCGCGGGAGGGCAAAATCGACCCCCGAGTCCTCTTCGGCCGCCTCGAGCTCCCAGTCCGCGGCGGCTCTTTTTCTCGATCTCGCGATTTTTAAACTATTACCTTAAATGGTGTATTACAGCGCGATTTTAAAAGCTTTGGTTATCGCGAAGGGTTTAAACAGTTTTTTTATGCGCGGTATAGAATTAGGTTGTTATTCGATGCAATTCTTTTGTAATTGTCGTTGAATTTTACTTTATAATATGAAGCAGCGATTAAGTGCAAATATGGATCATTTTTATTTTTAATGTAATTAACTTTACTGGTGAGTGAGGATGATTCATTATGCGGATAAGTTAAATCGAAGAATTCAAGATATTTCAAGATAATCAATAAATTCCTAGTTATGAATATTGCATTTAATTAATTCAGAGGTCCAATTAAAAGAATTTGTTTGCGTAAAAGAGAAGAAAATTCTGAAGTATTTTAAATGTTCTTAAATAACAATTTTGAAAATAATATTTTTCAAATCTCAATACCTGAACTTCCAACACTGTCTTTGAAATATTGACATCGTTAGTGAAAATCCATTGAAAAGGGCAAAGATACCATTTATTATCAAAAAGGACATATTACCGACCATTGACCCCAGCGCGTAATTAATTCCTCCCAGCATATGCTTATCCGTCCCCGATACATCACTCTTATGCGCGCCCAATAGCGATGATACTTTACCCGAATGACTGCGCATTCTCCTTCGGAATTCCTCATATATCCCAAGTAAGCGGAATTAATGTAAAAATATGGCATTAAAAAGCTCCAAGGAGGGAATGCAGAGTGAGAAAAATGAGAGACATATAAGAGGAGACAATGAGAAATAAGATAATGCGAGAAAAAGAAAACAAGAGCGAGATAGATTACGAGTCGGAAGGGGGAGTAAGGACCCCCGCAGAAGCTGAGACTCGAGGAAAAGGGGAAGCTTACGCGAAATGACACTTGGAGACCCGGGCTACGACCCGCCTCGCATTGACTTTCAGATCCGCCGCCTTCCCCCCCTCCTCGACGACTTTAATTATCATGCTGCGACGTTCCGCTCCCTCTCTCTCCCCCACCTCCCTCAATCTGTCTCCTCACCCCCGGCTTTTATGCGCTCGTTCTTTTTATTTCCCTCCCCCCGCTTCGCGCGCCCTTCGTCTCCTTTGTTTCATCTGTTTTGCCGGTTCTTTCGTCGCTTTTGCGCCGGCGCACTTGCCCGTTCAATTGGTATTCGAACTTTCTGGGGCGATTTCGCGGGAATGAAGCGGGCAGGAGGGCGAGGCGATAAAGTTGCCTCTTTCCCTCGAGCAGGCAGCTTTATATTCTTTGGAGATGCTAAGCAGATCGGAAGGGCTAATAAGGAGATCTCGAAAGCCCTTTACTGCGCTGATATTTATTTCCCCTTAAAATTGTTTACTTAAACTTACGTTTACGACGTTACGGTAATAGGTAAGAGACGTTTTTAACTCACCTGAAACAGAAAAGTAATAGGTATCGTTAGTTACGCGCAGTAAATAATATTTTATTTTATTTTATTTTATAAAGGGGCCTAATAAATTATTCATTTACTTCCATTCTTTTATCCGCATAATCTGCGGATCAGTCGCGTTAGTAAACGTATTGTGTAACTTAAAGCAATCGCAAGTGAGGGGTCAGTGAAACAAATTATACCAAATTATTCACAAGAGTGTTTATAATTTCCAATCATCTAGATGATTTGAAAAATATCGATTAAAATCCGTAGGTGTAAAATAGTTGTATTACCAAAACCTCTTTAGTTCGCCTTTCATTCAATAACTTACTGAATAACAAACATTCTGAAATTTTGTTTGCTATTTACGTTTGAATTAGTAAGCATATTTTTCTTACTCAACAAATATTTAAAATACCGACAATTTAGAATGCCGTACCGTACAATTAAAATTATTCTGAACGATATTCATAGCTATAACATTTAATCGATTAAATCACGAAAAGATAAATATAAAAATAAGTTTTATTTACACTTTAATGGTCGGCGATTCACGTCGAAGCTTGAATCGCCACAAAGAAGAAGTAAAGGAAAGTACGGTATCGATTCTCCCCACCCCCATTGGCAATTGATAGCCCTTTAGCCAGCGATAAATTAAGACGAGCTCTCATTTCAGTTATATTTATCAGCGGCTGAATGCAGCTGGATGGGCGCTCGATGACCGGCGGGCAGAGAGCCGCTCGTCGCGCCTCTTTTTTTTTTCATTCACCGGACGATCCTCCGCAGGAGCGAGCGAGGCTACGGCGCGCAGATGTCAAAAGGGTCCGGCGCTTCCCGCTTATAATCGCTTGTCGATATTCCATTGACGGTGGCACCGGTTATTGTGCCCCGCCCGGCAGACCTGTCGGCCGCTCGCGAAAAAAGGCGCGGCGACGGCTTTGATGCCCCCTGCGCGCCCGATGCGCAGCTGTAAGTCGGCTGCATCGATACGCGAAGTGCGAGGGGAAAAACGGTTGACAGAAAAGACGGTTAAGCGACGCGAAAGGACGGGGCGGCGAGTGCGCGACTCTTTTTGCCCGCGCCGCGCGTCGAGGACTTCTTTTGTGCCCGCGAGCCGATTATTTCCTTTATCTTCTCTTTTTTTGTCCGCTATAACGGATATTAATTTTTCGACGTGGCTCTCCTTTGTCCATCTGTTTTTTACGCAAATACTTGCATCGTTGACAATTTGCGGTGGCACTTATAGACTGGGTGATGTGAACGGTCGATCGGTGAAATTGTTAATGAACGCAGATGATGCAAATTAATTTTTAAAAGGGTAATACTTGTTATGCGAAAATGAAAATCTTGTTTTGGTCCAACAGTCACTTTAATCCACAAAAATAAATAAATCCGTATTTTTCAATTTAAAGTTAATTATTAAATTTACTTTGCATGTACACTACTTTGTTAATAAACAATTAAAATAGTTCTTAATTAAAATAATAATTAATTAAAATCAGAATGTATGCTTCAGTCCTTTCTCTTTAAACATTATATAACTTAAATCAACAAAATTAAATTTACAATCCTGTTGGTGGAATAAACATAAGTATCATAAATAAATGCAGCGTGATTTATTAATCAAGAAATAATTAAACAAAATATTTACTCTTCAAACAGTTTCGGCGTACCGCAGTAACCGGTAATTATTTATCGAAAATTACGCAACGAGAAATTTAATAATAACATCGTTAAAGGAGAAGTAGCGCGCGCAGTACCACAGACAAGATTAGTCAAAGTAGATAAACCCCGCGCACCGTCAGCCAGACATGCATCAAATTAATTTGCACCATCAATTTTGTAAATTTCATTTCTCGATCCATCGCTCCTGACAAAATTGTGTACGAGCTTTAAATTAGCATCGAATGTACTTCAAACAAATCGATAGGCCGCTACAATCGCATGCGAGCGAATTCTTTTTTCGTAAGGAGGCGTAACATACCGCGTTCGATCGATCGATATGCGCCTGCCATTCACGACCTACAGCTCTAACTCTTCTTTCGCAGTCTCGCCAAGCACCGAAACAAGGTCATCTGTTCGTCTCTCGTTTCTCCCTCTCTCCTTCTCTCTCTCTCTTTCTCTCTCCCCCTCTCTCCCTCTCTTTCTTCCTTTCTCTCTCACTCGCTGCCGCGACAGCGAACGTCAGGGTACAGTAGAGTACGGGGGATCTCTGGGTTCATCCGACACCTCGTCGGCGGCAATTTACGCGAGAAATGGTTAACAATTTAGGACGGACCCGGGGAGCGATGGGACGCCGTGAAACTGCCGCGTGAAGCAAGAGCAACGCATAGGCTCGGAAGACTTCGCTGTCGTGAGCCGCTGTAGTTCCAACGAGCGAACAAGAGAGAAAGGGAGAGAGAGAGAGGATGGCGGCTAGATTAGAGGGAACAAAGTGAGGATCGGTTTGCAGGCGAGCGCGAGAACAATGCCGCTCGACGAGAGGAATCCCCTTTCCCCGTCGCGCGTCAGCTCGGGGATGAAACGAGCGAGGGAGACCGCATTAATTATGCTAATGAGAAGCCGATAACGAGTAAAGGCCGCGATCTTTATTCTTTTACGCGGACTGCCTACTTTTTTTTCAACGGGCTCGAGTGTGCGAGGCTTTTCCAGATGTCAATTAATGCTACTTATAAGTGCAGATATCTTTCGAAGTGTGAATTTGCTCAATATATTCTTACGTAAAGATATTAGATTGATTTTTTTATGAAATTGAATTACTCGAGCGCGTTTTTCGAAGCTACTCTCCGGAATAAAATCTATTTCGGTTTATTACTTTACTTTCCAAAATTTTAATAGTTGCATTATTTTGAGCACAGCTGGAGGTATTCGTTTGAATGCGGTAAATTGCACTATCCACGTGATAACACGGTATCAACATAAAAGCGCGCACGTCGAATTTATTTCGCGTGCGTTGCAATCGTAACAATTTCGGGGGGGCCTGAGAAAACAACAGCCTCGCGGCCCGCGCGTTTCGATTCCGCCGTAAAAACGGGCTAATGCAATTTGCGGCGCCTCGTCGGCGTATCAGCCGGGTAAACAAACGGTCGCGCCGAGGAAACCCGTAAATTGGAGAAAAACGGCAAATCAAAGCTCGAATCCGGGGTGCGTGTGTACTCGCGCGGCAACGCCTGCGTTGCCGGTCATTAACGCTGCACGCGCCTGCGAGTAACGAGCGCGACTCCGTTATACGGGAATTTTGGTAAATTAAATTCCAGATTCGTTTTCGGGCGGCGCGTGCAAAATTTACAATCCCCGCGACCGATTTCCATAAATCCGTATTCATCTTTATTTTTATTTCATACACAAGTCGTAGTTTTATTTTGTATACGTGCGTTTAAATTCTGCCGCGGGGGGCTGAACGAGCCGTGCACCTGTATGGAGCGCGCTCTTTCTCTCGTAAAATTCGTAACCATGTTATGTTGCTTTGAACAATTTTCGAAGCGCCCGTTTCTCTAGATACCCTCGAATAAAGTCGCTCTTCAGGTAAATTTAATATTTTTCGGACTCAAAGATAAATAAGCAAGGTGGTCCGTGGGCCAATATTATGTAAAGAATAAAACGGAATTTTATCTAGTTTATAATGGAAAAAAGAAATTATTACAATTTTCAATCTAAATTGTATATTTGAGAAGTATAAAACTAAATACTAACAATAAAATATAATGTATACAAAGAGAAGTATCCTGTAAAATTTGTAAGAAATTCATGGAAATGTCGCAAAAAATAAAAATTACTGTGATTTCCCGCAAAAAATTACAGTATAAAAAATAGATTAAAACTATACCCGAACAAATTTTAGAAATAATCATAACAACGCAAATTATCACTTAAGTGATTATTCAGTCAAGATGAAGAACGCAACTAATTCAAGGCATTTCTAAATGCGCAGAGAGAAGCTAAGCTCCTTAAATCAACGGGCAAGATATTCCAGGAACGGGAGAGTTGACCCATGAACTAATGCGCGGGGCTATTATGCTCGTCGGACCATCCGTTAAAGGAATACCATGCAAATGTGGGGTCTTCTTCGTCGCCGCCTCCTTACTTTCAACGTCCCCGGGAAACTCGCGCAAATATGCGCATACGTCCGCAGGCGTACGCGCCGGTGTAATCGTCGGCTGGAGACCGGAGAAAATGCGAAGCGGACGGAGGGGTGCAGGCCGCCCCTCCAGGGTGCGACTTTACGAGGACGCGAAGAGCACCGCGGCTCAGGCTGATCCGCGCGTGATTTATCGCGACGCTATTTTTCATCCGCCGCGCGGCTGCGTCGATAGCGGGGGAACTCCCATCGCTTTGAGCTCGCGAGATGTTCGAAGCTCGAAAAGGCCGCGATCATTTTTCGA
Source organism: Eurytoma adleriae (assembly GCA_900480045.1). NCBI lineage: Eukaryota > Metazoa > Arthropoda > Insecta > Hymenoptera > Eurytomidae > Eurytoma > Eurytoma adleriae. The sequence goes on along the minus strand of UXGC01000184.1, from coordinate 32,469 downwards.
TGACACTTTTTATTCGAAGGATTATGGGTGCTTTTATTTTGGAATTTTTTTACGATGTAAAATTACTTTTTCTGTTCGAAGGTAATAGTTTGGATTATAAAGTTTCTTGTTTGCACGCTCGCACCATTGTAACCGAGGTCGTATTTCGACAACTTTTCAACTAACTGCAGGGTAACTTTTAAAGTCACATGTAAAGAGCGCGGTTCTGTTAAGTTAAAAAAACATCTACTTAAAAATCTCTTTGCGCAGTTTATTAAAGTTAAAAACTTCGTATTTTTACCCTTTAACCGTCTGTTCTTTGAAAACTTAGTTTAAATTTCCAATGTTTTCGAATAATTCGTTGGATTTTCTTTTAAATTGAATAAGCAACAATATTTTTAGCGATTAGCGATGTTTTTTCCGTGATATCGTAGTAAAATCTAGAAGTACTTTTTCCCTAAGCACGTGAAAAGTAAATTCCATATCGGAAATTCAATCTCTTTAGCCTGGGGTAAAATTCATAAATATGCAATTGGATATGCTGGAAATATCGTGGAAAAGTAAATCAACATTTGCGTTTTCTTATCTGTGGTGTTCTACTGCATCCTTAAGAATTCGATATCATTGGAAATACATAACGCGTAATAAAAAATTTCTCAATTCCCATTTATAAAAATGAGTCGATCTCCAAACTGTTAAAAGATTTATTGGAGTAAATTATTGTTAATCAGTTAAAGTATTCATAAATCCAAGACATCGTCATAGTCAATAGTACAATTAGGAAACTCCAAAACGAGATTTTTTTTAAATTACATTAACAGTCACATAATAGATGAAAAAAGTTTAAATTAGTGTAATTATATTTCTTTTCAAATATTATCCATCTAAGGTATTCGAAAACCTTTTGAATAAACAAAAACAATGAGAAACAACATTCAATTCATATAAATATGCTTACTGTAATTGCACTATTCTAACGCTGAATCGTTTATTTACACGCCAATAAATAAAAATAAAAAAAAGAAAGACTTTCGTAAAATAACAATAACAAGGTAATTTTCCTGCTCCCATCTTAGTCTATAAAACTTTACTACTAACGATACACATATATAAAAAAAAATGCATAAAACGTTTTAGCTCCGGAATTCCCCTAAAGGCACTTATTCGTCGAAAAAAATGCGCCTTATCCCGAACCGCAGATCTCCTTAAAAAATTTCAAATTCAAATCGCTGATTAAACACCGGCAATAAATTCGAAAGTTCCTTCCCTCCCCCTCGAGCATCGTCGCGATCCCCGGGCATTCCAACTTCCCGATCGTCCGACCCGCGACTCGCAGACACCCCTGGGCTCTCAAAAATCCCGAAAAAAATGGAAAGTATCCCAGCCCTCGGAGATAGATTAAATCGCTCGCCGAGAGGCGCCGGCGCGTTTGATTTACCGGCGTCTCCCATAGCGAGGCGCGGGAATCCGCCCCCTCCGGGCGATTTATCGGGCGCGCTGCCTCGGCCCTCCCCGCGAATTTATTCTCCCGGCTCCGAAATTACGAGGCCGCCACCGCAGCCGACGCGTTATCGGAATTCCCGCCGAGCGTTTAATGCGGTAACGCATCGCTCGCGCGCAAGCCGCGTATCTTGCGCTCGCCGCTCCTTCCCGAGCTTACGCGCGTTGCGGTTGTTACGGCTATACAGGTTCGCGATTGTTTTGCCTGATTTAAGGATTGCTTTCTGTCGTTAATCTCCTTTCCGTGGATACGGAGCGTCCGAGTTGTATTCACTGGAGGGGGTGACTTTCGGTTTTAATGCGAATGTATTGGAATGAGCGCGCTATTCTATTGTGCTCGCGGTAGTTCGACTAAAAGCTTCGGTGATGGATATAGGGTTTGTGCGCTTTCGTAAATTTCCTCTCGCTTTGCGGTTGGAGGTACCGCCAATTTTGGTTAATTTATTTTCGATTTAAAATTACTTTTTTTGCGATAATTATTTTAACGTAACGAAGGATTCTTGCGAAACAATTAGTGGCTGCAAGTTACTTTTAAAAGTTTTAATTAAATGTGTAATAGGTAATAAAGAAATAAACTGTGGGGAGTCACGAAAATACTTTTTTTGAGTTTTATGGGCGAAGGAAACGATAAAATTGGTTACTTTTTACGACTACATTTATTGTCGAACATATGTAATAAAAAGTCAAAACTCTTATTCATATTTCCTCACGACCAACTTTTATGGTTGGTTTTACTCTACTTGCGTACAATCACTAAATTTTTAGTAGTCTATTACAAAGTAAATTATCAAAGTATTAAGAGAAAAGTATAGCTTTATATATCAGGCTTACCCATTATTCTAAGATACATGCCTTTCTTTGATAAAGCTTTTACATCATAAACCTGAAAAATCGAAAAACCTGAAAGAAAAATCAACTACTTTCAATGAAATTTAGTAAGTCGCCGTGAATTCCTACTTGCGATCACGATAATACCCATTTCTGCTGAAAACCCACGGAATTAATTTAATTAAACCAGCCCCTTCTACCATTAATTACACAGTGACAAATAACTGCTCGTAAAATTTAAGTTCCGCACTCGCAAGCTCGCAAGCTCGACGTTCAAGGCGAGTGCGCGCGGTGTCAGTTTGACAGTCAGCCGTCGCCGAAGCTCGCCACCGAGACGGACGTTCGGGCGGACTTGCGGGCCTCGGAAGCTCCATTCAAACGAGATTCCGGGGAAAAGGCAAGTCGGGCGAAGTTCCGTCCGTCGGAACTTCTCGAGGAATCTGCGCGCGCGCGGATCAAATGCGCCTCGCAGGCATCGGCCCCTCGCCCGGGTGTTATCGCGGTCGCCGGGAGCCGGCGTACCCGGACCTCAAGTTTCACGTAACTTCCCGTTCGATTGCAGACACCGCGCGAGCGGAAAATAAAAGACTCGGTGACTATGCGTTTAATTGCCCCCCGGGAGACCGGGCTAAATTGTTGCACGAGCTCTCGCGCGAAGTTCTGCTATTATCTGCCGGTACATTGATTACTGTTAATTTAACTTGTAATTACGTGCCTCTTAAGTGGTATTGACTAGGTGTCGATATTGTACTCATTAGTGATTTAACATTTTTATCCTAATTAATTGTTCATTATAGTATTTTTGTTTAAGTGTTCATCCAATTTTCAATTTGATGTATTAAATCGCTTATAAGATCAAATTTAAGAAGCGAATCAATGAAAATCCCTTATGATATTTTCTTTAAAAATGTTGTATTTAACAATAATATTGATTTCGTGAAATTAAAATTCTTTCGACGAATTTTTACCACAAGGAACCAAATTAGTCTTAGATACGAAAAGTTTAAAAATAATCAAAGTTTCATGGTGCAATTCAAGAAGGTCGAACTCTCAAAAGTCCAAGGTGAATAGCAAGAAGAAACTCTGTTAGGCCAAGCTTTCGTATAGTCAATAAGACCCTTGAAGTACCTCAAGATTAAATCGATCTCCTCATAAATTGTTTACAAAAATATTTATGTAAGTATCAACGAATAAATTTTTTTAATAATTCACTTCCCCTTAAAAAAATATAAATCAGACAATAAAATATCATAAAAATGTTCTTATTTTGATACTTTAAAAAGTACGAGTAAGTACCACAATAAAACATGTCCTGAATGGTCACTTTTAAGATCCTACCGAAAAGTTTCAAAGTAATGACAACGACTCGACGTAAGAACAAAGTCTGTTAACTTTTCTTCTTCGTCGCGATGATGTTTTTATAATTACCAGTAAAAGGAAAATTCGCAAGTTTCTCGGCCATCGCAAGTTTTCCGAGCAAGGGACCACGTCTCGCGGAATGTCTTCTTGCCTTGTGACTTTTATCGCGGAAAGCAAAACTACGCCCAAGGACGTGAAAAAGAGAAGAGCGGCAAGATAAGAAGCGAAAAAATTCTGCAAAAATGTAAGTGTAGTACTTTGCACTTCTTATAGACAAAAAGATAAGGTAAGAATCTTCATAAATTTTTTGTTCGCGGTGCTAAAAATTTCACGAAATTCTAATCAAAACAAAAACTATAGTAAATTTGCAGGTGACACGCTTTTCACGACGGATTTTTCTCGATAAAATGAAGTATTTAATACTGTTTCGCATTTTTAAAATTATGTTTTGTTCTTTTCCTCCAGTAATCGTCCAAAATGACTTGTGTATAAAATTACAAGAATCTAACCACCTCACGAATCAGAATCGAAATCAAAAGCTTCGGTCGATTCTTTATATAAAGCTTAAGCCGATGAGCCTGTACGCGTGCTCGGCAGAAAAAGTTGCGGGCTTTTCCGTGATTCGGATGATCCCTGAAGGACGCGTGCAATCACGGAGATAGCGGTGAAAAATACCGAGCTCGCAAATTTCGCGTCCGTCCCCGTCGCGCCGAGCCCTCGGATTGCACTTATTATCCCGGCTCTCGATTCCTCGCAGATCACCCGGGGCCACGAGGGGCAAAGACAAAGGAGCGAGCCGGGCGGGGCTTTTATTCCCGGCGAACGGCTTGGGATTTTGCGGGACGTTTATTCCGTCGGCGCAGAACGGGTCTTTACTCCGCGCGCGCGCGCGGGCTTTTAACCCCAATCTGCATGCTTTCTCATTTTTCGTTATTACCTTCCGCCGCTCCGCCTACCAAGCTTTGAAAAATAACGTCTGGGCCTCTGTAAACGGAGCGCGAATATGTTAATGCGAATTTACGGAGTGGGATTATATTTTTTCGACTCTTGCGCCTTTTCTCGACTCGAGATTATATTTGCTTGCCTTTGAAAGATGGTGTATAGTAAATGCGTGCTGGGTTTAATTAATACGAAATAGGTGAATGATGAATGTTGATTAAGAGGTTGTAACGGTATGGAAAACTACGTTTCAAAGAAAATTTTATAGCATCTTTTAACGCTTGATTAAACTTCAAAATTCATATTTTTGTACATGCTTGACTTTAATTACTTTTTTTATAGCCATCCTCCTGGGAAATTGAATTTTTTAACCAAGATCTATATACAGCAATCTTTTTCTTTGATAATATTTCAAGAATATTTAGATGCATTAAAATCAAGATTTTATTAACTAGTTTGTATTAGTACGTCTACAATAAAAATAAGGATTTCATAAATTCAATGCATTAAAAACCCTAGAACAATCGCAAATTATAAATGTAACCTTGTTAGCTCTTGCGCATTTTTTTCTCTTGGGAAACAGTGTCTAATCCACAAAAAACATCTAAAGTCTCTCAACACCAACTTTCGACGCGTGCTTTAGCTTTTAAAAACTAAGATAATATACTATAATTACTTTTTACATTTCTTTTTGTTTCCTTTTTTATTCTCCTTATTATTGTTATTACTCAGGAACATTTTTAGTAGAATTATTAATCATTTTTGCTGTAATCACAAAGTTTTCATAGCAATATCAATAATTGTATTTGCTCCTGACAAAATTAAAGCACGAATTTGATGGATATTTAAATTAAATTTAGTAATTATAATCAAGCTGATTGAAACTAAAAGGAAAACATACTAATCAAATATTATAGATAGTAATTTAATTGGGAAGTTACAATAAATTTAAGGTTAAATCCAATGACTGTTGTAATTTTGCAATTAATTAAATAAATACTGCAATAAACGAATAGAAACCATAAAATACATACATTAAATTGAAAACATTATTGATCAACGTATGAAAAATTCCAGCACATCGATGTCAGCGGTAAATACTCGGGGCAATTGCGAAACCGTATCGCTAACCGCTGAAAAATCGAACCGAAAAAGTGGTAGACGAAAAGAAAAAAGCACCCGTACGAGCCGATATTTTGCACTTCAAACTCGTGAGGTAAACCTGCTGTAGGTGGCATGAGAAAAGCGAAAAAGAAAGAGGGAGAGAAAGAGAGAGAAAGAAAGAGCGCTCCCCCTGCTCGAATGCCGCGGCGGCACCCCTGGGGCTTCCCGCCCCCGATTGGCCCACTTACGGCTCGTGTGTTTCCTTATCCGGTAGTCTTTTGCCTCTGTAATGCCCGTTGACGTCTTTTTTTCCTCGTGCTTCACCCGCCCGCATCTCCCTCTCGTCGCGGTTATTCAACGAGAACCATGATTTTTCAGCGCGAGCCCGTTCCCCCTCTCTCTTTCTCTCTCGCCGACTTAGTTTACACGTCGCACTTTTCTTCTCCCTTTTTCTTCGCGAGCGCGCGAGCGTTCGGCAAATTGAGGGGCGACCTTGTTTCCGTTCTGCGAGAATCGAGCGGGAACGCACGGAGCGAAAGGCAAAAGAGTAAACTATCGTATCTACACTGAGTCATGGGGGAGATTATGCGAACGTGTTGGAAAAATTGCGAAAGCACGTAGAGAGCACGATGGTTGTCAAGTTTTACATGTTGATTTGTGAAGATTTTATCTACTTCATAAATTTATTTATGCTGAATGTGTAAAAAGTTTTATCATCGCTTTTTCGTTTATGTTACTATTTATTCGTCATAATCTCATTCATTTTTCAGATATACGGGTGCTTTATCACTTTTCACTATCATTACAATTTCAAAATCAAATCATTTGACGCTAAAATAGTAAACATCGTAATCAGCTTCATCGTGACTTACAAAAATGAACAAAATCTTATTCTTCTAGAATCAACTTTCCTCTCAGCTCAAGGTATTTCCAACATCATCTTCATCTTTCGCAAAGAGCGCCAAAGAGCTACCGGGGAGTCATTTGTCTTGGCTGCATGCCTGCCGGAAGACCTGGACCGCGACGTTTTGGCTCACAGCGAAGGGAAAACACCGAAAAATCCGGATGAGAATAGACACAGCCGACAAACCCGTCGTTTACCCTAACGCAGACATCGCCGGGGGATGAGGGGGGATCTTCGCGCGAGCGAGCAACAGATCGACGGAGAAATTAAAGATCGAAAACACACGCTGCAACTTGAACTAGGTATCGTTTCTCGCGTGGTTGGAGGCTGCCCAATGTAGGTCTGCGTAATTGGGGAAGAAAAACAAATGTGGCCAGTTTCACGGCAGTTTCAATTCGAAGTGGGAAAATGCGCGAAGTGAATTACGATGAGAGGCGTTCGATGCTCTTGTTTCGCGCTTAGAGAGTGCGGTGGGTGCGGTGCGGTGGGCGGCAGTGTAAAGTGGAATATTGATATAATTTATTAGATCGAATTGTTGGACGGCTGAATAAACGGCAGCGTCCGCGACAACAAGCGATTCAATATTCCTCACGGTTCTGCGTGCCCATTCGACGACCGCGTAATCGACTAATAAAAGGGTCACTCGTGTACGATGGCTATTTGGATAATTCAGAAACCATTTCCGCGTTATCAAATTAAATCGTGACGATTGCTGCAAATATTTTTTTTTACGTCAGAGGAGCAAAGAGATGGTAAATGGATTACAGCGAAAAATAAAAAAAAATGAGTAAGAACGTTGACTTAATCTAATATTCGATCATGGCAATAAGATGACGATAAATGGCACGCGGCTGTAGTGACGTACGAAAGAATATGTATGGTACAACCGCAAGAAAAGTATCTTTCAAGATGTCTCATGCATTAGAGACGACACCCACAGTCATCCGGCCAGCAGCATCACGCTCTTATATCACGCTTCTTATCTGACGCTGCTTTTATCATGTAAAGCTATAAATATCAAACTAATTTGATACATTTTTCCTTTCATTATCAACGTATTTTTCGTAATAGCAATATTTCTATTGCGAGAAATCTTGCATCAATCAAGAACACAAGAAAATTAGCCATTTTAATTATCCCAAAAATATCCGTCGTATATAAAAAACGAGCCAAAAATAAAATTAAACGGACGAATTATTTCTGGCTTTTAGATTATGACTAATTGTACAGGTAAAATTTGCATCGAACACTACGATTTTTCAGTCCACTAATTCATCATCCGCTTAAAAAAATATAACAATGAATCTTTAAAAAAATTCAATCGAGCGTATCTGATACTAAAATAATCGGTTTGTTTAGCGCGAAATACATTCAAATGCGTAATATCTTCCTAAAAACTGAACAAGAAGCCCGAGCCCCTGGCCCAATTTCCACAGCGACGCCGTTCGCATGCCAAGAAAATGCCGCCGGCGCAGAATCGATGCAATTAAATTGGTCCACGCGAGAGGCCGGCCACTCGCCCACCGGGGTTATTACGCTCGTCTTCGTTGAGGCGGGTAATGCCGACCGTTTGCGCGCATGGACGCCACTCGCCGCTCAAAATTGCCGCCTCGTTTTTCCCTTCGCGGCCATTCCTCGCCGCCAGCGTGTCTCCCTGTCGCCAAGGCACTTCGAGAAACGAGCGCATTACTGCCTTACGCAAGTGCGGTACGTAAGTATCGATCTTCGCGGTAAAAATAATTTCTTTACTTTCGCTCACTGGAAAAAAGTTGAATTGTTAAAAGTCCGTTGACACGAGAATTATAGTCGTTGAAATTTAAACCGTCTGAGAATGATGAATAATCGAGTCGCGTGAAATTGGCTAAACGCACCGAAAGTGATAAGTTATTTAAATCGTCGGTGAATTCATGAAATCACACCAAGTTCCATCAGCGTCCCGCTGGACGATCAATTTGTCCGATTGAAAGTTTAATGAAAGGGCGTCGGTTGTTCCAAATCTCCGAGAGCTACACTTGGCGGTTGACGGTTATTGTCTCTCGTTTCCCGGCTTCAATTACTCGTTCGACGGGGTGAGAAAAGGGGCGCGTGCCCGTCGCCGGAGAATTTCCGGCGTAACGGCTTTTAAATCCGGCGCAGCGATTCTGACGGGCGAAGCAATTTTACACCCCTGGATAGGCAGCAAATCGGCTTACGCGCGGCCCGCGCGACGGCATCGCCTTATCCTTCTCGGCGGAAAATTCGCCAACGAGAGGCGATACGCCGCCGAACAATCCGACGGCGTCACCTCCACCCTTCGATCGCGCGGCATTCCTCCGCTCGAGGAGGAGGGAAGAGAGGGCTTTTCGCCGGGTAGATTGCTTCTATCCAATAAGGCGCGATTTTTTACGGCTTTATTATACGTTTTTATGTATTTTTGATACCCGCAGCGACTAAGCTCGGTGTGTATCTCCCTCTTTTTTTCAGCATCAAAGTTTCATCACCGCGTCAAATCGCCGGTCTTATTCCTCGGTCATCGGTACTTATAAGTTGCTCTGGAATTTTTATGATGATGCATAATAAAATGATATCCGATACGCGCTCTCCTCCCTGATTCTCGCGGATCCAATTTAAATCGGTCCGCGGATCAGCCTCCTCAAGTGCATTTTGATGCCTGGACCTTATAACGTCCAACTGTCATAACGACTCATAAAACAATACGTTTAATATCCACGAAAAAGTAAGTACCGATCGACATACCACCAGTGTTGACTCACGCTCTTTACAGCATTTACTGCCGGTTTAATACGTCGAATAAAAAATCCATAAAATCTCTCCAAGTACGCACTAAACCGTAAACATTCGAGCCAAAAAAAAAAAAAATATGAATTCGTAACCACTTCCGAAATCCACTGCGAGCTTCTCGCGCGGGTGAATCCTCGCGCTGCCGGCGATCGATCGGATTACAAAGTGAGCGCGAGGCGGGGGCAGAAGTCGCGCGTACCTACTAATGCCCCTAAGCTCGCCTCCTTGATCCGGAAACGCCGGCGGCGGGAGCTGCGAGTGCAGCGGGGCGCCCCGGAAGGGGAGGAGACCGCGCCGCGCAACAGGAACCGTCGAATGAATATTAATGAGGCCGCGCGCTCGAAGGAGTTTTTAATGAGCGATCGGCGCGGCCGATAGGCGCTCGGGGACGATCTGATAGCCCGGCCGCGGTTTCACGATTCTTGGCGCTGATTCGGCGCCGCGCTGGCCACTGGTACACGCTTGTCGGCCTAGTCGGAGTACTGTAATGACACCAGGAATTCGGCGCGTGGATTTTCGGCGGCGTAATCGCTTCATTATCAGATCTGCCGCGTGGCTGGGATGTTTTTTTGTCGCTGCGCTTATCAGCGGGTGTAATTTTATTCTTTACACTTGGCAGTAAAAGTCGCTTTTCTTTTTCCTCCGTAATTGGTCTGTTATCCGAGCTTTATGTAGGTTAGTATTATCTGCTCTAATGCGACAAGTCGTTATTTAAATTTTATTTAAATATTTACCATTTCACTGTTCGTTGAAATGTAATGCTAATTATAATTAATATTGTTACTTGTTTTCTTTTTGTAAGGCAATCAATCTTCAATTTTCACGCGACCGTTAAACAACGCATAAAGCTTTCATCGCGTCGCTTTTGAATAATAAACTAACTGGTAAATTACAGCCCGACCACAATGAAATAATCACAAAATCATCCTCTAGGGATTTTCGTCGCTAAAATAAAATCCACTACTCTCGAAAAAATCGCCAATTTTTTATCAAGCACCTCTCGATAATGATCACTTCACCATCGACATAGCTTTTTCATTTCCGCAAGCCTCGCAGGTTCCGCAAATCCCGTAATCAAGCAAGAGTCGGAGAGAGGGACCTTACAGCGGTCGCTCCGCTCTCTATTCCCCGGAGTCATTTCTTCTTAATTACGTGGAAGATCATTAATCTCGGTTATGTCTTCGACGAGGGGATAGCCCGAGGGGTGGGAGGGGTTAGTAGGGTGGAGAGCTGCATTTAATTTCGGCACCAGAGCCCGACCCCGTCCCTTTCATTCCCGACGGCGCAGGGGCAATTAGCCAGCGCTCGCACGCGTATATATTCGCTCGGTGCGATTTACATCGGGCAAGCGAAATTTTTCAAAATTTTTTTCTGCCCATTATCTTCGGACGCGGAACGACCACTGTCCGCGGTGATTATTCAAGCTTCATTTTTTATCGCTACACTGCTCGTGGAACAATGACGATACTCTCTCTTCCCTCCATCGACTGCTCCGCATTTAATCATAAAAATGGGTACATTGAAATAGCGTTTCAACGGCGCCTATTATCCACTCACTTTTGAAAGCCATAAATGAAATTGTTTCTCGCGGCGGAGCGGTTGATTTTTTTAAACGGCTGGCGTGATTTATCGGGGTGACGTACTCTTTGAAAAAAAAAAGAATAGACGCTGAGGGGATGATAAATGGTGATACTGACTCTGTCTGATTATCCTCGAAGGTTAGGGTGCCCTCGCTGTGCACGTACTGCTTGCCGGGCTTGGCCGTGCCCTCGACGGTGCTGTAGGGGATGACGACGCGTCCCCGGGCACCGCTGTAACGGATCACCGGCAGCGGGAACTGGCCGATGCTCTCGATAAGCTCGAAGTCGCGCTCCGCGAAGCCGAAGATTCCGCTGTGATCGTCGTCGAGGATCATCACCGTCGCCAGGCTCGGCGACGCCAGCATCGCCGGTTGCGAACAGTTTGTGAGTCTGAAAAAAGCAATCAAGTTATTTTATTATTAAACATTTTGTAGCATTATTCATTTTTTTATTTTAATTCTGTAAACTTCTGTTCTTAGGTTATTATTGATATTTATATCTATTTATTCATTTACTTGAATATAGAAAAATAACAATAACATGCAACAAACTAAAACTCAATAGAGTACAATAAATAATATACTCAATATTATATTGATCAATCGTCAATTTTAAAGAATGATTCTATAAAATATACTTTAAATATTTAATGTTCATTTATATGGATACATTTTATAATAAAAAAATAAAAGTAATAACAACTAATGCCAAAAAAAAATTCATGAATATTTAAAGCGCAACTTCTAAAAGTAGAAGAGCAGAAAAACGCTGCAGTGACAGCTGAGTAATATTCTAATCACGCGACCATAAACGGCGCGGCGAATAAGGGCACTTCCTCCTCATATTGCCTACCAATGACTCGGCGGCCGGAGCTCGCAGCGCGGCCGTAAAGCAACGCGACGATCTTCCCGGCAAAAACGGCTTACGGCCACTAATTTCGCCGGGATTCGAATTTCTCGGGCTAACGAGATAATTTGCGCACACGCGCCGGGAAACGCTTAAGTGTCCGATAATGATTGCCGGGCTGACCCAGTTAAGGTGCCCCCGTGCGTTTTCGCCGCTGTACGCGGGGCCGCCTCTCCTGCACGCCTCCCCCGATTAAGACCGGCGCCGGACACGAGAGGAAAAAATTAAGCGAAACGACCGCGTCGCTTTTCCCGCGCGCCTTTCTCTCGCCGCCTTATCGCCCCTCGCTTATTCGTTTATCTCGCAGCCGTAATCGCCGACACGACGACGTCTCACGTCATGCCTTCCTGCGCCAATAAAGAAGAAAAAGCCCCACGGCCGTTCTGCAGCATCATTAGCTCTGCTCGTCGCGCTTTTGTCAAGGATTTTTCCACAGAGAGAAAAAATTTTATTTTTTTTTTCAATTTTTCATTTTGTTTAAATAGCTTTTCACAGTTAAAGTGGTTTTCTACACAAAAATCTAATTTTTTAGTTTTTAGAACTATAATTTTGAACAATTTTTTTGAACGTGTCAAACCCATTCTATACGCATATAAAGCTATTATCAAGCGTGAGCTTAAAAAGCTCCAAGCTCATACTAATTTGAAAATAATTCTTCGAAAATGCTTTTTTTATAAGACCTTTAAAATAAGACTATCCTGCAGAAAACTTAACTCGTATTGTATCTGAATTATTCCATGAAACATCAAATTGATTGAATTTCGAGTCAATTTTCTGTAAAAACACCTAAAGATGTTACAATTACATATTCAAGGTATTTTTTAGATCTTTCATTTTTTTCAAACGATTTTAACGCTGCTGTCGTAAACACTACTACAAAGTTCGAAACGATTAACCATATAACTGCATCAATGAGCTCAAGCTCTCCCTCAAAAACAGTTAAAGACGTAAGTATTTTTCGAAAATTGCAATATCGATCACGCGGATAAGTCTATTTAAAAGCATTATTCGATAATTTCCAGGTGATTTATCGACACGACCGAAGCCTCATCCGATCGAGCGCAGGAAACGAGGTGGCTTGGCATCGCGGAAGTTACCTAATCTAATCGCTCGGTGGCGGCTGGTTTCCTTGAAACGGAGCCGGCCGCCCCAGCTTGAGCACGTGCTCTCTTGCGCGCGCAAAAGCTTAAAAGCGCAAAAGCGCAAAAGCGCAAAAATCGCTGGCTCACCTCACGTAGAAGTGCTCGTCCTCCTCGAAGAGCTCGTCGTCGATGACGGAGAGCTTGATGGTCTTCCTGGTCTCGCCGGGCTCGAAGTGCAGCGTGCCCCTGACGCTGACGTAGTCGGAGCCGGCCTCCGCCGTCCCGTCCTCCGTGCAGTAGTCCACGGTGCAGGGCTTGTTCAGGTCCCCGCCCAGCCGCGTGACCCCCACCTCGAAGGTGCCCACGTTCTCCATGACGGTGTAGTGGCCCGGCTCGAAGTACACCCTCATCGCGTTGATGTTCTCGATGTCGACGCTCTCGGCCTCGGCGCGCTGCAGCTCCGCCTTCACCTCGCTCAGGTCGCTCTGGGCGCGCTCGCTGATCTTGCGGCTGAGGTTGCCCGCGCCCACCATCTTCCTGGTCGCCTGCACCCGGTAGAAGGCCCGGCTCTTCGGGCCCTTGCCCAGCACCTCCTCGTGCGCCATCACCTCCAGCTGCTCCAGCGAGAGCTGCGGGTGCTTCTTGCGCAGCTCGCGCAGCGTCTTTATGTAGTCGCGCCTCGTCTGCTCGAACTCCTTGGACTCGGGCGTGTCCGCGTCGACGTACCGGTCGATCATGCCGTTCGCGTGCTCGTGCTGCGTCTTGATCTCCAGCTCGACGCCGCCGTCCGAGTCGCCGGCCTCCGTCTCCACGATCACGCCCCGCTTGTTCATGCGGTAGCCCTTGTGCAGGTACTTGTAGATGAGCAGCCGGCGGTCCGCCACGTAGGCCGTCAGCACCGTCGCCGGGAAGAAGGAGAAGGTGAGCAGGCCCTCCCAGACCTCCAGGACCCCGGGGCTGCTCACCGCCAGGATGATGTACAGCCAGACGTAGGCGAAGATGCTCCAGGTGGCCGTGACGAAGAAGACCCGCAGGTGCTTGATCTTGCGCGTCTCGCCGTCGGGGATGACGAACACGCAGAGGGCGATGATGACGAAGAGGTTGTAGGCGGCGGAGCCGACGATGGTACCGGGCCCGAGGTCGCCGGCCTCGAAGTTCTTCGCGTAGATCTCGATGATCGAGAGGAGGATCTCGGGCGCGCTGCTGCCCAGCGCCATCAGGGTCAGGTTCGCCACCGTCTCGTTCCAGACGCGCACCACCACGATCTGCGGCTCCTTGCCCGGCCGCTTCACCAGCAGCTCCTTCTCCTTCGACGTGATCACCTCGATGGCCGCCATGAAGCGGTCCGAGATTATCGAGACGCCGATGAACAGGTAGAGCAGCACGAAGAAGTAGACGACGCCGCGGAAGACGACGTCGAAGAGCTCGAGGTTGTCGGTGGGGTGCCAGAGCGGCACCACCAGCCCGGGCGAGCATTGCGCCGCGCGCACCGTCGTGTTGTTCGACATCCTGCGGCGCGAGGGGGTAGGAACGGGGGGCTACCCGGTACGGCCTGTCCGACCTGTCCGCGCCCGCGGGGGCTAGTGTCGCCGGGTCGCGCCTCTTCGCGGTTGGCCAGCACGCGCCGCTCCCCCGCGTCTCATGCCTTCACTCGTATCCCCGGCTATCCGCACGCACTTCATCGGCCGGACATTCATTCGCCGCGCACCATCCGAACGCTGCAGGCACTCGCGAACATCCCGCGGCTCACGGCCCGCGAGGACGAGACTAGGCGGCCGGCCAGACAGTCGGTGGGCTGAGGTCGGATGGAAGCAGAGAGGAGGAGAGAGGCTGGAGAGAGCTGGAGAGAAAGAGAGAGAAAGAGAGAGAGAAGAGAGAGACGAGTCCGCGTGCGGGCGAGCGGGCAGCCTACATCTACGGGGAGAAGGGGGGCGGGGGCGGTCGAGCGCTCGCAGGCTACCGGCCGAGGGCGAGCTCGCCGATTGCGCGGCGACTGCGTGCAGCTGCTGCCATGATCACGCGCGAGATCGCGAGCGGAGCCGAGGAGCTGGGCTGGCGGGCGCGCGAACGAACCGGGGCCGCGCTCGAGCGAGCACTAAAGGCGCGTCTGGCGCCGAGAGAGCCGAGCTGTGCCGCTGGCGCGGCGACGCGCCAGGGAAGCCCCGATCGCGCGCGCGCCTCTCCCTCCCTTTCTCGCCGTCTCCGTCGCTCGCGCGCCCGCTCGCCCTCGCGCTCGCTTGCGCCCCTGCGATCGCGCAGCTCCGTATGTACCTTGCGGGGCGTCCCTGCGCGCCAGGCCAGACCGAGACGGAGAGATAACACGAGCGAGAGGGGGATGCAACGCCGGCCCGGCCCGAGGAGATGAATGGGCAGCGCGGCTCCGGGAGATGAAAAATGCCGCGCCGGGGAGCGGCCCCCGGCGCAGCCAATTCTCCGAACCGCCGCTTCGGGCGGGGATTCTGCGGGCGAATTTTAACGAGCCTCTCTTCGAGCGCGACTCCTACTTTTTCGAAATCGCGAGATGAGGGGGTGAAGTATCGGAAGTTTTTTTCTTCTTTTTTTGAAAAGGAGAAGAGCGAACGAGCAAAAAGTGCCGGGGGGTGGCGGTAAAGGCGCGGGGCGCAGGCGCGAGCGCAAGGGGTGGATTCGGGCGGAGGGCGCGCGCTGCAGGCCCAGATGAGTCGCAGCCGTTGTCTCGGGCGTAGCTGCGCCGAGACTCGCTCGAAGAGGCTGCCTTTGTCAGAGCGATGCTTGGACCCCGTCCAGAAATCGATCTCAAGGCCGGACGAGCCCGGTAGCTTGCACGCTCGACGTGCACCGCGCCCGACGTGTGGCCATTCCATTGCAACTAAGTCAATCCTTCATGCTCTTTTTCACAGTACTTATTATCACGGTTAGACACAGCTTGGTGAGATTCGTTACTACTTACCAAACGAGATGCATCAATATAGCAGTCGAGAGACAATGATTGCGTCTTACCGTATTATCCTTTTTCTACTGGGAGTGATCTAGCGAGTATACTAATGTACTGAATAAATTATAGAATGCTGTAGCTATTAGAATTAATATGCATGTCTGTTTGTTTATCATTATTTATATTTTAAACAGCAAAAATTCAATTTCATTATAATAAATTTGAACTTTTGCTGAACATATCATCGGATTCTTAAAGTTATGGTAACTACCTGAATTAAAATGCAAAATTTGAAACGAACATCTTGAAATGCAATTTATGCAATAAAAAAATTCCAATTTTGAAAATATTGATTTTTTCGCATTTCTCTTTACCTACAGAGATTATTATTAAGTTTTAGGAAAAGCAGATTGCTACATTATCGCGTTTGCAGTAGCCAGTGCGTTGATCCAAGAGATGGCGCAAGTTTTATTGAAAATAACGTAAGTAATTTCTAGCACGACTACATGCGTTAAAGCCAATAAAAATTACTTTTCATTCACTTGTAATTTCATTTTTGTACTATAGTTATAACTTGTGAAGCTATTAAGAAATAAATCACTTAGATGCAATAAACATTTCAACATATATGTACATGAATTTAAGACAAGTAGATTTAATTATTATGTAAAGTTTTATTTAAAATATTTACTGAATGAATTCTTATTTATTACCACTTGCACAATACACAAATATTAACTGGTAATAATTACATTTCTTACAGTTTCGTTATCATTAATTTATTATGAACAAACAATATTTAGGATTATAAATATATTCAAGTAAGAATTTGAAATAACGGATTTATTAAAATGATTACGATATATTACAATAATCAGTATTAAAATGACTGATAATACACAAGCAATATAATCGATACAAAGTGGCAAGAATTAAAACTAATACAATTTTGTTATATTTTCATTACCTTTATTGTCGCTACAATTTTAATATTATTACACTATTTTATCAATGATAAAGTAATAGTAAAAATTATAACAGATTTTATAAATGTAGTAAAGGATCGGACAGTAACATTTGCAAACTACCAACGTTCATACCATCTGCAGAATTATTTCTAAGATGCAAAATTGTCAATGATACAACCATTTGAAATGTATCAATGCTGTTAGTAACTTGTTTGAAACTTAAATAATGTTGATTAAGAACCGCTTGTGATGAAGCGGTATTTATTGCACGAATATAAAAATTAGCATTAAACATTACGATATATCTAAAAGTAAGTCATACAATTCTATTCCCTAAATAACATCTATTTTGTCTTCTTTCAAATATTTGTATCCCAGTATAATAAAATTATATCTGTATATTGAAGTAAACATGTATTGAAGAAATTATATTTAATTATAGATATATGAAAGCTGACAATGGAAACATTTTTAGAGAAGCAACTTGTAACCCAAATATAGGATTACTTTTAAGATCCAAAATTTCCAATGATATAGCACGATTTAGTGACAAATCATCAATATTAGAAACGCGATTAAAACTTAAGTAAAGTTTGTTAAGAAATATTTGTGATGTAAATGGTGGTAACGAAGTAATTTCATTATAACTTAAATCAATTTTTTTCAGTGCTGGTAAATTTTCAAGAAAGCTTTGTGGTATAAATTTTAATTTATTTTTACGTATTGAAATATCAGTCAGATTCGGCATGAGAGGAAATGAACTTAATGAATCAAATATTGTTACATTTTGCATATTATCAAGTTTCAACGAAGACAAATTTTTTAATATATCAAATGCAGGTATTTCGTTGAGGTTATTCTCACTTAAATCAAGATGTACCAAAGATGGTATATTATAAAATATTTCACTTGGCAAAGTGACAAGTTGGTTATTTGAGATATCTAAATGCAATAAATTTTCAACATCTTTGAAAGCATCTATGTCAATCATATTAATTGAACAATTGGATACAGATAGGAACTGTAGATTGTGCAGTGATTGAAGACACAAAGCCTTTTCGTTACAAAATCGATTACTGAGTTTATCAAAATTATTGTGGTTAACATTCAATATTGTAATATTTTTAAACTGTTGGCTTCTAATAGCCCTCAAATCGGCATTTTCCATAACTAATTGCAAAATTGTAGAAGGAATGTTATTGTAAACATTGATTGACGGTTCAAAAAAGCTATTTTCCGATAAATCTAAATATTTCAATTTTGGAAAATTAAAGCTCCAATCTGCTGATAAGCTATCTGCATTAATTTTTCTTAAAGAGAGATGTTCTAATTCTGGAAAATAGTAAGAAGGATTAATTTTTATTCGGCGACGGTAGAATTCTGGTGATTTCGTTGTAGGGCTGATTGTGGTTGTAGTCGTGGTTGTAGATTTTAGAGACCAATAATCATCATCGTCGTCGTCGTATAAATAGCAACCAGAACTCAAACGTCTTCTCGCTGACCTAATTGTTCTTTTATGCCAGTCATAACCTGATATATCGGCATCGACGTCTTTTGGAAGGCACAGTGAATACAAACAATTGTAGTCCAATATAAGGGTTTTCAAATTCAAATGTCCACCGAATGTAAAAAGGGCACTCAAACTTAACTGATTCCTTGAGGCATCTAAATATTCTAAATTTGGTAAACCATCAAAGGCGCCTTTTTCAAATTCTGTTATTGAATTGTTTTGCAATGTTAAATTTTTTACATACACACTTATGATAAAATTTGATCCAATGTGCTTTAAACCCACGTTTGAAAAATTTAAAACCACATTACAAGATGCGTTTACTTTCGTTGCATTCACATTATCCAATAAATTATTATCTACACTTTCTTGCGAAACCTCTTCCAACCTTAAGTCCGACCAGGGAATAATATTAGCACTAACCATTAACTGTAAAATAAATCCGCACAAGACTTGTACAATTATTTTTTTCTTCATTTTGAAAATAACTTGATATTACTTGAAGCAATTAAAAAGTAATGGTATATAAATATAAATCTTAACTTAATACTATGCTTCGAGGAGTACGTTTAAGAAGTCAATGATTCACTTTCTTGAGTTGGAGAGCAACAGAACTTCATAAACGATAGAGCCTCCCCATTAATTTTATTTCTCTGATAAGTTTTTATGAGTTAAAGTAAAGAGCACTTGAGGAGTAAAGTTCAAATCTGTAAAGATAAAATTTGATTTCTTCTACGAATCATTTGACGATTGTATAAAATCGTTTAATTTTAAAGTCATTAAAAAATATAAATAAATTACTTTTATGTAGTTTTTTTAGAATAATGATTATTTTTTAAAGCCTTCTGTTATTTTACAAATTTAATACTACACTATTACTAGGTAAATCTTTCAAAGAATTAACTTTGACTGTTGAAATGGAATTATTTTTAAGAACTAGCAATTCCAACTGTTCAGCTTTTTTTAAGACTACATCATCAAAATTTGTAATCTTATTTGAACTTAAGTCAAGTTGTCGAAGGCATTTTTGATTGTTCCAAAGTGGTAATGACGTTATTTTATTATTACTTAAGTCAAGCTTTTCTAATGCCAATAAATTGTCAAATAGTGTCGGCGGTATAGACACTAGTTGATTATTGTTCATGGAAAGATATTTGAGATTTGGTAAACTTGTAAATGATTGTAAAGACTGAACTATCTTCTTCACTTTCATATTGTTTAATTTTAAGGTGGCTAAATTTTGTAAGCCTTTGAAATTTGGCAATGTCTCCAGTGGATTCTCACTAATATCAAGAGATAATAACGAAGGTAGATAATTAAATGCGTTATCAGCAATACGCCAAAAACGATTATTGGAAATATCTAATCCTAATAAATTTTTCAAATTTTTAAAGGCATTTTCTGCTATGTATGTGACCGAACAATTAGAAATAGACAAATATTTCAGATTATCCATATATTCTAAACATAAAAAATTATCATGACACCTGCTACTGCTAATTCTTATAAAATTATTATGATTCAAATTCATCTCTTCCACAAAATTTAATTGTTCAGTACGTAGCATTTTCAATCCCACATTTTGTAAAACAAGACTGTTAATGGTGGACGAAATATTTTTTATTAAAAAATTTAATGAATCTTCCATAAGAGGATTGTCTGATAAATCAAGATGCTTTAATTTTGGAAATCGATTCATCCAACCATCTGGCAAAGAATTGATATGAACATTTCTCAGGAACAAGTATTCTAAATTAGGAAAGTCGTGGGGAATGAACATGGCATTAATATTTGTAATGTTCTGTCCATCATTACTTGAATCTTCTTCTTTCGCATTTTTTTGGGCCACAATATTTTCAACGAAATTTCCAGCTGCTTCATTACTGCCGTAGTTATTATCATCCAAAATAACTACCTTTAAGCTGGATTGTCCACCGAATGAGAAAAAATGTTGTAACGACAATTGATTGTTAGATAAGTCTATGTATTCCAAGTATGGTTGACTGTTGAATATACCATCTTCTAAATTTGTTATACTATTATTTTGCAACAATAAATTTTTTACACATTTGGTATTTATGAAACTTGCAGCAATGCGTTTAAGACCCGTATTAGAAAGATCCAAAGATATATCACAGTTATTCGAATTTTCACTTTTATATGAAATAACTTTTGTTCGTGCGAATGATGTCAAAACACACATTAACATTAGTAAGGTAAATTTTAATATCAAATTTACAAGCATTGTTCACTGTATCTTGTCACTGATATTTCTATTGTACAACAATACTGAACTCTCGGCGTGCAGAAATCAACTAACCATACCTCAAGTAAGTTAACCATTTATACCATCCATCTTTTTACACATACTAATACTAAAAACTGATGTGCAAAATGTGTGTTCATAATTTAAATACTTATATAACAATGCAAAAACTTAGTATCACTACTGAACCGATATGTGAAACAACAAAAAATAAACTTTCCATTCAAAGTTCACCGGGTACTTCCCAACATATTTAATGATTAATTTTTTTTTAGTAGAGCTGAAAATAAAACTACAAATAGATAAATTGCATTAAAAAGGTTTTAATATTACTTAAATAACTATTGAAAACACTTTAATTTCTTAAAAATTCTCGTTTAATAGAAGCTTCCCATTTTCTTAAGTATTATTAATATCCACAATTCATTTTCGATTAATAATTAAGCAAATAAAAACAACTGATTACATTGAAAAAATTGTATTTATTGCAATATATTGAAGATACAGTTTAAATAAATACGATTTACAAATATATTAACATAGATGTGTGAATAAACTTGTGGATATGATTGTTTGATAAATTGTATTCATGAAAAATGATAGTTACTTAAACAATATTATTAAAGTAACTTTATGCATTGAACAGTGATTTGAATTATAATATACAAAATGAACTACTAAATCTTAAATACGCATATAATTATTCTATAATACTTTTCACTGTTGGACATTTATATTTATCAAATAAGAACTTTGACTATTACTTGTATAGTTTAGCCAAAATCGACTCTCTTCTTCAATCCATGAATTATAAATCACATTCGAGTTGCAATTAGCTCTACAGCTGTCCATCGAAATATCCGCATATGGACAGATCCTCTGTATTTCCGCTTTGTTGAATTGCACAAATTTATTATTTTGCAAGTACAGGACCTTGAGAGTCATCGAGCTACTCAAAGACAATTGATAAGTGTACGTGAATCTGTTGTTCTGAAGATCCAGATACTTTAAACTTGGCAAACCGCTCATCCATCCATTAGGAAGCACCTGCAACTCGTTGTTGGACAAATCAAGTTCCTGCAGCCACGTGAGGTCGACAAAGGTATCCCATTGGATGCATCTAATCTTATTGTCTCCCAAGAGCAGCCTTCGCAACGAGACGGCACCATTGAAATACTCTCGCCTGAGCTCCGTCAATCTGTTATTACGTAAGGAAAGCGTCTGCAGATATCGGAGACTGCTCAGATTAGGCACGGTGGTCAATAAGTTTTTATCCAAGTCGAGTTGCGAAAGTACTTTCAGGGGAGCGAAGGTTGACGGATAAAGTTGTTCGATGCTGTTGCTCGACAAGTTCAAACTCATCAGATTGAACGAATCACGGAACGCGCATGCCTCGATATGAGTGATTTGGTTTTCGGCGAGAGACAGTATCTCGAGCTTGGTAGTGCCCAAAAGTTTCAACGACGTGTCGTCGCAATTTTTAAAACAAATGGATTTAACGATATTGCCGTCCATCATGAGGGTCTTCAAATTTCTGATAATAGCAGTACTCATACTGGAAATACGGTTGTGCTCTATATAAAGATGAGTGAGACTGTAAGGTACATCACGGATGAAGGCACAAGTGTCGATCTCGTTTTCGGTTAGGTAGAGAGATACAAGCTGAGGGAAAGATTGCCTTAGCGAGAAAGTTAAACGTCTGATGTGATTTCTCGCTAGGTAGAGATTTTGCACTTGTGGGAAACAACCGGCCTTACTAATCTCACGGTATAAACTGTCAGCGGGCAATTGGTTGTCTTGAATGACTAGAGTCAACAAATTTTGCAAGCAATCACCATAATCGAAAAATTCGCAGAATGCCAGTCTGTTTTTCGATAGATCCAAATACTTTAGGTTTGGTACTCCTCTGAAGGAACCTGGCGCTATTCTGTAGATTCCATTTTCTCGCAGACAGATAGCTTCGACCTCAGTACTCTGTATGAAGCCTGGATATGGATTCGGAGGCCACGGAAGGTTCAGCTTGGGTAAATTCAAAGTATATCCATAACTTTTATAATACTGTTGAAATTGAAATGAAAAATTCGCCCGACAATTTATTGTATTTTCTACATCTATCGAACTTTGTATGTTAGTTAGTGGAAATTGAATACGAAAATCTTGACTGGCGTGTATGCCGACTAAACAGATGCCAAATACCAAAATCACCGACTGAATCATTTTGCAATCTAAAAAAAACAAAAAGAAAACTGCAATGTATTTTCTGAAATTAACATATGTGTTACACACACGCGCGTCGACACTCCGTGACAATATTAAAAATAAATGTGTATGTTTTAATTATACTTACGTTCTTCCTATAATTAAATTCTTCAATATTCGTCGAGAAGCAGCACGTTTATAATACAAAAAATACTCAAAGTAACTTCACTACGACACTACCGAGGCTAGATACCACATTAAATAAATTTTTTGATCTCTCCTTGTGTAAAATAAGCAGTAATGCCCTTATAAGTTTAAAGTAAAAAAAAATCTCTTTAAGATGCGTAACACTGTAGTTTTAATTCGTGACTAAAGGAACATTTGTTGTGACCAACTTATATATAATTTGTCAGGGATAAATTTCATAATATAGATTTTCCCATGCCTTAGTAAGCTTCGATTAATTTTGGGATTTCAGGCCTGACACCAGTATATTTATTTATTCATTAACGGTATTATCATACTGATACAGATTGTGTGAATCAAGGGCAAAACCAAAAAAGTTATCTAAAGATTAAAGGTTTTATTTTATTTTGGCGTCATTTCACACAAAACTTGTAGTAGTATCAATCATTACATTTATACTTTTGACCTGGGAATTTTTAACAGTACCAATGTATGTTGATTATTTTTCATATAATTTTTTATAATTTTGATAAACGTTTTTTAATTTTTTCTTTTTTGATCAACGTTTCTGTGCACATTTGTATATTTTTATAGACAGGCTAAATTTTTAATTGATTAATAATCGATTGAAAAATTACAACTCCGACATCTATAATTTCTTCAGTGTATGTACAGTGGGGTTACTCATACGTAGAAGTTCCGGGGATTCCCCGATAATTCTTATCAATGAAAAAATGTGCACTATCTATAGTTTTATTTGCACTTGTATGCATTCAGACTTCTGAAAATATGTTAATGTAAATTTAGCAAATAAAGCATAATTTTATCGCCGCATGACGCTTTTCTAACACTTTTTAAACTAAAAATTCAAGCAATCAAATAAAATTTATTGTAACCTTATATCCATATTATAAAAAGAATAGTTATAGTTGAGAAATCGCAATGTAAGCTGATGTATAGAAAGCATGAATGTCTAAAGATTAAAATAAATAAATAAATGAATAAAAATCTTTCTTAAAATCTCATTTATTAAGTTTATAATTTCAAAGCATTGCATAGTACAAATGCATAATGAGAAATAAAAAAACACTCAGTGTATTGTAAAATATATTTTAATTATATAACAGAGTTCATTTTCTTTTTTTATATTTAAATGCATTAACAATTTTTTTTTAAATCTTGTCTTAAAAAGTATATAAATACAATAATACTCATTAAAAACTATTACAAGCTTACACAGTAAAAATAAATTGAATGGTAATAACAATTATATCCTTGATATCTACATTGGAAGTATAAAATATTAATCAACTTTAAAAATAAAAGCTTTAAGCATTTTTCATCATAATTTTTTTATCTGACATTTTTTTATTTATTTGTCGATTTTCATTGCGCAGTTATTCTCTGTTTCCTAGCATATAAATGCATATTCTGAACCTTTATGAAGTCTCGTGAAGTAGATAACATTTGTATAACTCCACTGTGTGAGCAATCTTATTAAATTTATAAATAGAATAAATAGTTTGTAAACAGAAGACACTTACAAATTGTTAATCCATCTGCTATAAGTTTCATTTCTTGCTCTGAGTTCATCTTCATCACATTTCGCGTAACAATTTGACTTATTGCGCATTGCACCACTACAATCACTCTGTAAATACACGACGACATTCGGCGAGAGTTTCGAAATAATCGATCCACTAATTTGTGTTATTGGATTATTTTGCAAGTAAATCGTAGTTAAAAACGGCGCTGCACCTAGTGAAATTCTCTCCAAGCATGTAAATTTGTTACCTCGTAGATCCAAAGTTTGAAGATTCCACTGCCATTTAAACCAATCGCTGGGTATAAAATCTAATCCATTATCAGACAAATCCAATTCTACCAGTGACTCAAGATCCTCGAAAGAATTCGCTTCTATGCTTGCAATTTGGTTTCCCCCCAAACGCAAACATTTTAAGAATCTTAAATTTTTAAAGTACCCGCGTCTTATCGTTTGCAGCTTATTGCGCCTCAAGGACAGACTAGTCAGCAGATTATTATTGCATAAGTTCGGCACACTTACCAATTGGTTGTCGTCTAAGTTCAACTCTTTCAGTAAGATCAGCTTCTCGAACGTGTCTCTCTTCAGGTCCACCAAATTGTTTTGCGCTAAGTTCAAGGTCACGAGGCCTAGGGCATCTTGAAAGGCGCACGATTCGATCTCCGTGATTCGGTTATTCGATATGGTCAAAGTGTTCAGTTTGTGAACCCCTTCCAACCTTAGGGATGTGTCCTGGCACCTGCGATAGCAGATGGATCGCACTATGTTGCTGTCTAAATGAAGATATTCTAGATCTTTCATTATGCGACAATCAAGGCCGCTGATCATGTTGCGTTCGAGAGACATATAAATGAGGGTGGGTGGTAAGTCGCGCACGAAGTCATTACTGTCTAAGCTGTTGTCGGAAAGAAAGAGGTGAGTGAGAATAGGGAACGCTCTCTTCAAGGAGAAATTCAAACGGCGAATGGAGTTTCTGCGTAGATAGAGATAACGCAGCGAAGGAAAACAATCGGCCTTGCTAATGGTCTTATCAATGTTGTCCACGGGTGGCTTGTTGTCTTCTATGACCAGTGTTACTAAATTGGGATGAGGGCTTCCAATGTTGAAGAAATCGCAGAACTGAATGCGATTCCGGGACAAGTCTAGGTAACTTAAATTGGGCAACTGTTCAAAGGATCCAGGTACTACTTGGAAAATCTCGTTGGAGGCGAGATTCAGACAGGTAACCAAGGAGCTCTGGATGAAGCCGGGGTATGGATTCGGAGGTGGATATGCATTCAGATTTGCTAGATTTAAAACGACACGATCATTGGTCACGTGTTCGCATTTACCGTACGTCAAGTTGTACTGGCTGGCAGAGAAGGTGCTCAAATTTATCGACTGCTGAACGTTTTGTAGCGGGAAATGAAAAGCAGTTGGATCGAAAAAATCGTAAGCTGAGGTGCAGCAAAAGAAGATGGAAACCGATAGAAGTAACAACATTTTTGCCATGATGATATTTTCTGCAATTAAAATATGATTATAAAATTAACTGATAGAAGATAATAAATTTAATTTAAAACAAAATTAAATTATTTTATTTATTTATTATTCTAACCCTATTAGTATATAAGTATATCTCTTATTATTATTTAAAATGATTATCGTTTAATAAACTTTTATCTCACTATAACAAGAATATCGAATGCAATACTTGAATAATGTATTTTGGAGAAATTTTGTTGAAATGTGTATAATAATTTAAGACTATTGTTTATTCTCTTCATTGATATAAAACAACTTTAAATTAAATGAAATTTCTCAGTGTAAAATAATTAGAACTTACATGAAGTTGATTCGATTTTCTCCGTGGTTGATTGAAACTGAAATGGATAAAATCATCAGAATTTTGATGCTTTTATGTAGACTCAATTCAATCAATTTTTTCGCAAAAGGAATAAACATTTGATATACAGTTTTTAAATTAATTCTTCACTAGAATCTAGCAAGGTTGTCTATGTTGCAATACTGAAAGGCGAGTCAAACTATCACTGATGAACACATTCTTATTAGTGTTTACTCAAATAGCTTATCATAAATTCAATTCATGAAAACATTTGCAATACTATTTAATAAAATACTATTCAATTTTCATTATATTACAAATTTGCTTTAATTATTTTTATAATAAATATCATTCATTTGGTAGAGTTAAATAATAATTCAAATTAATTCAACAATATTGGCAAATCATTCCTGAAAAATTAAATTCTAATAATTGATAATCACTTGACTTTGGCCTATAAATACGTCCTAATATGATAATCGATCACAAATTATTAAGCTAAAAGGTTATCACAAGTCAAGTCGATTACTTTACAAATATATGTCAAATACCGTCGAAAAAACGTTAGGATTTCCTCAAGATCACAAATCGAAACAATTGGTTTTTATTTTTTTATTTTTCTTACATAATAATTTGTTATCAAGAAAAATATAATTAGCACTACAAAGTATCATAAACGTTTTTATACAGATTGAAAATTAGTTATTATTTATTAATGGAACTGGGAATATTTACTCACATTTATTGCTTTGTATTATTTTCGTCGACAAATAGATATAAAAATATTTAAAATTTTTTATGAAAAAATACATATTTTTAAATTTCTTCAAAAAGTGAATTGATATCATTACTACTGCAGTCACATTTACATTCCTCAGCATTTTTTGGCTGCACTGTTGAATTAGCAGCGTCGAAAAGTATAAAAGCAATGTCGGGAATTTTTGTAATAGCGTAAGGGTTAATAAGAGAATGCGAATAAACTTTGGTAATCTGATTGTTCTGCAGGTAAACCTCTTTCAATTGAGCGCGGTTTCTGAAAAATCCCTGCGAGAGATTATCGAGCGAAGTCAACAAATTATTATTAACATACAAGACTGACAAATTATGCATACGCGACAGCCACAAGTTCGTCAATTTGTTCTTCGAAAGATCGAGGCTCTTCAGATGCTGCAGCGACACGAACGCGCCATGCTCTACGGTCTTGATCTTATTGTTGCTCAGATCTAAGGTCTTCAAAAATACGTTTTCAAAAAGCGAGCCGTTCCTCACAATCTCCAAATTGTTACTCGCTAGCGAAAGATGATGCAAGCCCCGAAGTCTGCGAATGTCTGGTATATCGCTTAACTGATTCCCCTTGAGCGACAAATTCATCAGATGAATCAAATTCCCGAACACACCGCCCTCGATACTTTGGATCTGATTATCCGACAGGTCCAGATACATCATGTCCCACAGATCGTTAAAGGTAGATGTCTCGATGTTGGCAATCGCGTTTCTAGCCAAGTATAGATGTCTGAGCTTTGTCGCCCCGGCGAGTGCGAGTACGGATCCCGAGCCGCAGTCCGCCGCGGCGCAGAGCCTGTCGAATCGGTTGTCGTCGAGGCGCAGCTCGGTCAACGCGACCAGCTTGCTGGCGTCGAGTCGCTGCAACCCGTTGTTTGACAAGTCCAAGTTCCGCAGATACCTGGCCACATCCTCGAGGAACGTCAAGTTGGACTCGGCAAGGTCGTTGGACGCGAGGTACAGGTGGATGAGGTTCGGGGCGAAGGCGAGCGAGGCCACGTCGCGGAAGCCGCAGTCGCGGGCATGTAGAAACAGCAACCCCGGGAACCTGTTCTCGAACTGGAAAACTGGACCCGCGGTGAGATTCGCGTCCCTGTTCTCGTCCAGCACCAGGGTGCGCAGGTGCGAGTGGCCCTCCAGCTGGGAGAGGTTCGCGAAGTTGAGCCGGTTGCGCGCGAGGTTCAGGTAGAGCAGGTTCGGCATGTGACGGAAAGTCAACGGGGATACCTGTTCGATCTCGTTGCTATCGAAGCTCAAACAGCTGACGTTTGGGCTGCGGGTGAAGTAGGAGTCCAGGCGACGGAGGCCGACGCTGCTAAAGTTCAGCGATATGCTGCCCGGTCGCTGGGTGCAGTCGCTGTGCAGCATGTGTGCGCTGCCGTGGACGACGTTTGGGACTGTTACTAATACAGGCTGGTAGCCCAATGCTGGACAGGCCACCGTGAGAATCACTACGGCTGGGAGAATCTTATGCGCCATGATTGTTTTTTATCTGAAATATTAGTGGAATAATTAATGCCATTGTCGTGACCGGGGCAATTTTGAGTACGATTATTTTATGAATTATCGTATAATATTTTAAACACTTTATAATATTTAAGTAATAATCATTTAATATAATTTACATATAAACTATAAACTATAAATTAACAGTTCATCTATATATTGCGAACGAATTAAATTTTAGTCACGAATAAAAAATGTTCAGCACTTTATTTTCACTTTTTGGAGATAAGTCATTATTTAATCAAATTAAAATTACGTTGATTTAATTTTATGTGCAATTAATTAATAACTAAGACAGAATTTGAAAGTAGAGTATCAAGAGCAACGCCGTAATGCAAACGCGAAACAATTAAATTAATTTATCAGTTCAAATTTACCGATAAAAATAATAAATTAATTCAAAGTTATTAATAATAAAGTTCAAATTCAGAATCATTATTAACTGTCAGTTTTACTCACGCACTTGAATGTCACTTTTGTGAGAGAAGTAAACGCCTCTGGAAAAAATGTGAACTGTCCTCTACCAGTCCGGGTGCTAGAATACCCACCTTATGCCTTCTCTTACGTTAAGAGCATCCACCGAAATTTGATATCCTTGTACTCACACTAAAACGCTGTGCAAGCTTCGAAATATCATACTAATAGATTAAGCGTATAATATGTGTTGTGTGCACGTATGCGTGTGGCTATATCTTTAACACTTCATAGTTCAAATTCCTCATTACCTAGAAAGAGTTAAATTATTTTCTTATGTAGAAGTATTAAAATGATTATCTTTTAAATTTTATTTTTTAAATTTATACGTAGAATTTTTATAACGATAAAAAATATTAATTAAAAAATTTGACGTGCATCGTAAAAATTTTTAAATTATCAACAGTTTTCATTTTTTAAAGATTCTTATTTACTTTAATTTTTCTTTCAATTTTTGGTACAAAAAGTATTGCGTTTAAATTTTAAGCAATACAATAAGATAAATTTAATGAAACAATATTGAGAAAATTTTAACCATCGATTTCTTTAAAAGGTGTGCCAAAAGAATTTTATTAAAAATTGTAATAAAGCAGCGTCCTTCTTATTTGAATATTATGATTTTCGTGCGTTCGATTTTTCAGTTTTCTCCAGTTATTCCCAAAATAATTTTAGAATAAAATGTAGTATATTAATTTTATCAATTTTTTATTGATACATTTCAAAAGATTTACATACATCGCTAAAATTTAACGTAAAAAAGCTAACATAGCAAACGACGCGTACATCAATTATACTCTTCACACCTGCGTACTATCGCAGTCGCATTTACAATCTGTAATTTCCTTCTCACTACTCAAACCATTAATCTGCTCATCGGTAAATATCTCAATAGTAACTTTAGGGTTACTCTTAAGTACATTGTACAAATTTCTCGATTCAATTTTCACTATCGAATTATTCCTCAAATAAACATTCTCTAATCTGCTGTAACCCCCATAAACTCTATGTAACTCTACGTCCCGCAAGCTCTCGAACCGATTGCCGTCCGCGATGAAAGTCATCAAATTCTTGAGAGGCTTCAGCCAGTAAGCCGCGAGTCGCGTCAGCTGATTGTAGGACAGATCGAGCACCTCGAGTTCCTTGTGCACCTCGAAGGCCTCCGGGTCGATGCTCTTGATTCTATTGCGACTCAAGTCGATGAGTCTCAGCTCCTCCATGACGCAGAACGAGTCGTTGCGCACCGTCTCGATCCGATTGTCCGCGAGGGACAGGTGCAGCAGGGAATCCGGGCCGCACAGGTGGGGCACCTCCTCCAGTAAATTGCCGCGCAGCGACAGAGTGCGCAGCTCCTGCAGCGGCTCGAAGGTGCCCTCGGGGATCTTCTCCAGCCGGTTGCGCGACAAGTCCAGTTCCAGGAGATTCTCCGTGTCGTTGAAGGCGCCGGGCTCGATGCTCGCCAGGGCGTTCCGCGAGATCAGCAGCCGCCGAAGCCCGCCGGCGCCGCCCAGCTCCAGGACCGCGTCGCCCTCGCAGAGCAGCCCGCCGCACAGGCTCTCGATGCGATTCCCGTTCAGAATCAACTCGGCCAGCGAGCCCAGCCCGCCGAGCCTCAAGCCGCGGATGCCGGTCTCCGCGAGGTCCAGCGTGCGCAGAGTATCGGGCGCCTCCTCGAGGAAGGTCAGCTCGCCGTCGCCGAGGTCGTTCCCCGACAGGTAGAGCTTCTCGAGCTTCGGCGCGAACTCCAGGGACGCCAGGCTCCTGATGCCGTTGTCGCAGAGGTGCAGGTGCCGCAGATTCGGGAAGGTCCCCTCGAACCTCACGGCTGCCCCGGCGCTGGACGCGTTGTTCCCGTCGAGGATCAGCGCGCACAGGCTCGGGTGACCCTCCAGCTGGGCGAACTCGGCCACGGAGAGGCCGTTGCGGGAGAGGTTCAGGTAGAGGAGGTTCGGCGTGTACCGGAAGGCGGTCGGCGAGACGTCCACGATGCCGTTGTTATCCAGATCGAGGTGACTTACACTCGAGCTGTTGACGAAATCCGAGTGGATGTGACGCAGCCCGGCGTCGCGGATGTTCAGCGATAAGCCGCTCTGCATTCCACCGCAATCGCCGTACTCCGTAGATGATGCCGGTTGCGAATTATGCGGATATGGTACTGATATTATTGCGGGATCGTGACCGCACGCTTGATC
Source organism: Eurytoma adleriae (assembly GCA_900480045.1). NCBI lineage: Eukaryota > Metazoa > Arthropoda > Insecta > Hymenoptera > Eurytomidae > Eurytoma > Eurytoma adleriae. The sequence continues at coordinate 1,144 of UXGC01000184.1, read as the reverse complement.
GAGCCACCAAATTGCAATGGCAATTATTAACAACTGGCGCGACATTCTTCGCTTCCTGAAAATTTGATTTTCATGTAACAATTTTTGCGTGATTTTTAATTCGAATTTATTGTTATAATAGATACAGTGGAAGCAGATACAATACTCGGAAAAGTGATAAATATAATTACTATATATTTGAAATAATGATATACAGCAATCTAATTAGTTGAATTTTAATTATCGGTTTTTGCAGTACGATATAGTTCAGTTTTATTAAATAAAAATGGAATAGTTTATAAATGAAATGTAAAACATAAAAATACGTAGCGCAAACCAATTTATTTTTATTTAAAAATACAGTTCGAAACATTTCCATTTAAATAATTCCTGCATTTCTCTATACCGTTATCTTAACTGTACTGATCAGCAATGTTATACAAGTGCATTTGACTGGCATATTTATAAACAAACGGTGCAACATGTACGATAAATAAACTTTAACAAATTACATACATACTTACTTCAATGTGCGCTGCCTGCAACGAAAAAACGTAGACTGATATATTTCGAATGCGCTATCGTTGGACAAATGAAAAGCTAGCCTTTTTGCCGAAATGCTGCGCTTGCTCATTGGGGCCGAACAAGAAAATGCTTTTAATCGTTAGTTTTGTGCTATTTTTAAAGTTATAAACGAGTAATTTAATAAAAAATCAAATGTGGAAGATTATTTTGATCATAGTTGTTTATTTATTATACTCGACAAATGCGGACTTTGTCATTTATCTTATTTATATTATTCGCATGAAAATACAAATAAAATTAGTTATTTCAGAATTTTATATTTATCAGATATCTGATTTACTAATTTCAACTACATATGAAAAAGCATAAATATTATATATCGAAAATGTAAGAATTTTTATTACTTGTATAACTTTATTTTATATTATATTGGTTTAGAAATAAGTATATATGAATAAATTTTATAAAAATTTTATTTGTAGACATAAAAGTTATTACAAGACATAAAATATCAATATACAATGTTCACAATTCTTAAAACATCCATGAAATATCAACATACATAACCAGCACTGTTTTTTATAGCGTTCTCGACCGAATATTTATTATATTATTATGTTATTCTAATGGAACTTTGTTC